>JAYJMA010069539.1:0-23875 GCA_036873895.1 Parotocinclus cabessadecuia
AGCTGGTCCCTCAGAGACTCTTTTATCAACCTGTAACAGAGACAGAGAGAGAGAGATAGAGAGAGAGAGAGAGAGAGAGAGAGAGAGAGAGAGAGAGAAAGAGAGAGAGAGAGAAAGAGAGAGAGAGACAGAGAGAGAGAGAGAGAAAGAGAGAGAAAGAGACAGAGAAAGACTACAATATCGACTACAGATTGAACATTATAGTAATAAATTATAACAGGTCATATTAAAACTCTTTAATCTGGTTGTGAGTGTAGGAATTTTCAGGATTTAATAAGACGAATAAATTTGACCCTAATAATTCCCGAGTCATTTGTGTGAACAGTAACCTGGGGAAGTTATTCTGTAATATCATTAACTCACGTTTATTAGACAAATACGTAACCCAAAGTAATTCCTAAATAGTCCCCCACTGCTCAGGGTCTACAGCAGAACCTGGACCTGCTGCAGCAGTACTCTCAGACCTGGGCCCTGACAGTCAACCTCAAGAAAACCAAAATGCTAACGTTCCAGAAAAGATCCAGTTCTCGGGGAACTAAACACACATTTCCATTGGGACCACACCAAATCGAACATGCTAAAAGTTCCACCTATCACGCAGAGCTTTTTACGCCATCAAACAACAAAGCCCTGTAGAAATCCCCATCAGAATGTGCCTTCAAATATTCAAATCCGTAATTGAACCGATCGGTCTGTACGGCAATATGGCAGCGGCTTTTAGGCTGCTCACGCAACAACAATTCAACAACTCACTAAACTTTCACTTTAGACTCTGCATGCCGAAGTAAACTCATCTTAAAAGATACACAGAAGCAGCACAAACAACCCATGAAGAGCAGAAAAGGGCAAATCAATCTCATAACTATCTAAACGAGAGCCACGATAAACACAAACCAAACAGCCAAACAGCGCTTACTTTCTGTGTTAAAACCTTCTCAGCCATTCTTTTCTTCCGGTAATGTACAGAAATCATCAAACTCCGACGTTCCGTTATTTCATCCACCTTTTCTTCACCTGGTAGTAATGGATTTTAATCTTGCTTTTAGTATCCGACAGTAGATAACAGAACCAAATGCTATGGCGTGCTAACCAAACGAACTGTTTCCCTCCAAAAGATGTACGTGGAAAACTTTTGGAGCATGCGCAGACGGATATGACATATATATATATAATAAAAGATATGATATAATAAGTCCACCAGCTTGTTATTATTATTATTATTATTATTTGTTTAATTTTAATTATTGTTACTGTTATTGCTTTTCTAATAACTATTATTACTTATGTATTTATTACACAGTAGTACTTGAAAATAATAATATAAAGTAATTAAATCATTGGAAATTTTCTTTCTTGAGCTGCTTTAATAAATAAAAACGTTACCCTTTTCTATTCTTTTATTATTTATAGGTTATTTGATGTATTGATAAAGAATTGAAGTTACACTGATTTGTAAGGAAACAGTAAAATATCTAAACCATAAACAGAAATGTTTTATCACTTTAAGATCTGATCGATCGATTCATCTTTTAAATCTTTAATAACTTTAATCTTTATTCTTGTTCTAGATGTTTCTGCTACTGCAGTTAAATTTAATACGAACATGACATGACCAACCGCCCCAAGGTCCTCTGAGGGGCACGGGATCACCAGGTGGAACGTTCCCGATCCCCAAATTCACATCACCCCCCGACCCCCGACCCCCGACCCCCAACCCCCAACCGTCCAGCCAGAGAGGACATTTGTGGATGAGGATGAGATGTTGTGTCCAGAACCAAATGGAATTAAAGGTGGGTAAGATATTACAGTAATCATGTTCATAGTTCATAGATCTCTAATCCTCGACTCCCATAAACAAGCGACCTCGGTCTCGACCTCATTTGGACTCGGACTTGTCTGTGTTCTGTATGTTTCCTCATAGAAAGACTGGAAGAGATTTATTTTTATTTATTTTTTGTAAAATGCATGGACTTGTTCCTCATAACAGTCTTTATGCTTCTTTTCTCATCTTTGATCCAGAGCACTCAGCAACGTCCATTTTTTACTTCTCTAGGCTCTCAGGAAACTAAGATGGACCATCAGTTCCAACTGGATGGCAGTCTCCATTGTGGACGACCAGGACACATAGTAAGATTTTGTCTCTGTATCCTGGGGGCTAGTCGGGGGGTATTAAGACCAGATAGGATAGAGGGAGAAAGTCAGCCAGTGGGGGTAGTGGGTTACTCTTCCCAGTAACAGGGAAACTAGTACCCCCTGACAAAGGGAGTCCAGCATCAGGATCAGCATCAAGGGGTTTTGGGGGTCTCAACTATTCAGACAGAACCTTTCCCTATCGCTGGGGTTCAAAAGAAAGATGGTACCATCCACCTTTGTGTTAACTACAGGCAACTTAATGCCAGGACCAGGAAGGATGCACCCCCCCCCCCTCCCTCGTATAGAGGAGTCGCTGGATCCATTGGCTGGGGCGACCATGTTCTTACAATCAGGTTCCCGTGGCAGAACAAAATAAAGCCAAGACAGCATTTTGAGCACCTTTTTGTCCTATTTGAGTTTAATAGGATATCATTTGGGTTGTGTAATGCACCCAGCACGTTCCAACGGTTGATGGAGTACATTTTTGGAGATGAGCGGTTTCAATCCCTGCTGTTATACCTAGATGACAATGTCCTTTTTTTCCTATTTTGAGAGTCACTTGCAGTGACTGGAGTCAGTATTGTACAGACTGAGGCTACACAACCTTAAGTAACAATGTAAAAAGTGTCAGTTCTTTCAGTCTGAAGTTAAGGACTTTGGTCACGTGGGGTCATGACCGACCCTGATAAGATCAAGACAGTGGTAGAATGGAACAAATCCACCAACTTGACGGAACTTTGTTTCTTTTTTGGCTTTGCCTCATGTTAGTGGGGGTTTGTAGAGGACTTTGCCGAAGCGGCCGCTCCTCTGCATAGGTTGGTCGGTGTGCTCCAGAACCACCATAATGTGAGGAGAAGAAATTCTTTAGAGGAGCACTGGGATTGGGCTTGTGATGAAGCCTTCCAAGGCCTAAAACAAAAATCGGTGTTGGGGTAAGCAGATTCTGTAAGCCACTCATTGTGGAGACGGATGCTAGCCATGCTGACCTGAGAGCGGTCTTGTCTTAAGAGCCTGCCTTTGCTAGCTGGAGTCTGTCTCTGTCACAACATAACATGTCAAACTACAACCCCTGGCAAAATGTATGGAATCACCAGTCTTGGATGAGCATCATTCAGACATTTCATTCTGTAGAACAGACTCAGATCAAAAACATGATACAATAAGAAAGTCATTCCAAAGTGCAACTTGTTGGCTTTCAGGAACCCTCAAAGAAATGAAGAGAAATCATTGTGGAATTCAGTGAATGTTACTTTTATTGACCAAGCACAGGGAAAAAAATCTGTATCCTAAATATATATCCTTACACACACACACACACACACACACACACACACAGGACCAGGTTAGTGTGGTTTATGCCCAGTGCTGTTACTGGTGCACCAGTTTATATGTAGACTTTGTGTTACACAGGGACGAGTACAGTGGTCGTGCTTATTATATTTTTTCTACCATTTCTTTAAATAAATGTTGATTTTAAGGTCACTAAATGATTTTTTGTGTATTGCTGATTTGTCGTACATTTTCGTTGTGTCATTAGTAGAACTGATCAGTTGTCATATTAACACAAATTCTTACTTATATTTATCTTAAAAAGTTAAGGAATTATAAACGAAACAGCTTAATTTTACCGACTGGAGAAACTGATTTTCCTAATTAACAACATGAAAAGGAAAACTGATTTGTCATTAATGTCAGTTTAAGATTTTTAGTAAAATTCGATTCAAAAGTACAAATTCTTGCCAAAAAAAAGGTGGAGACAATAAATCACGCTACTCACCACAGGGTAGATTTTAAAAACGTTTATTAAAGAAAAATGTTTATTGAAGAGAAATATTTATTGAACACTCTGAGAGCTTCAGGAGTGACCCGGGTCAACAAAATAAACAAAACCCCAGCTATCTTACACACCTACACTAAAATGACAGCAAACAAAGAAACAAAAATACACAAAGCTTCCCTCACTCCCTTACTAACATAAACAACAAGAAAAATGCTAAAATATTTGTAAATGATTCACATTATAAACAATTATTTACAATCCGTGAACAATGTTAATAGAAATCAGACAAAAGATCAGAGAAATACCAGGGTACATCAAAGCATTTCTGTTTGGAGAGTGTTATCATGTGAGTAGTACGTTTTGACGGAGCAGAACAACTTGGGGTGTAGTTTAGTACCCTAATTGAAAAACGTGCCTCTGTATCTTTCATGTAGCCGTGTAAAATAGTTCCTAAAATATAGATGAGAACATTTAAGAAACAACCAGTGCACTCAGCTACCATTTCATTTCATTTTAGAATAAATCCATACATAAAATGTGTCGATATTGTTATGATAAGGGGGGTAGGACCCAACGTTGCAGGGTAAAGGGGTAGAACGACGTTTAAATAAGGCGGAGGAACGAAAAAGGCGGAGCAAAAGACTCCCCACGATACAAAAACCAGGAAAGGGGAGGCGCAGCTGGGACGTTTCCCAAATGGGGAAATTGCCAGCTGGAAAAGGGAGCGGATCGACCGAGGAGCGGTCCGATCCTCCAGGGGGCGAGCGCGAACCCTAGCGTACTCAGAGCATGAAGAAGTGGAGTCGGGGCGCGTCCCAAACGGGGATGCGCAGCCGATGGAAGGGAAGCTCGACGTGGTGTAGAGCGGAGCCTCGGAGAGGAGGAGACCCTGATTCTATCCCTGGATAGTTGAATCACCTCGGAGGTTCCCCTCCTACTCGTCCTTCGGCTCTAAATACCCCGGGACGTTACCAGCTATCGCTACGGCGGGCGCTGTACACCGGGGCTTAATGTCTAGGCAAAACCACACACGCACTCAGAACGAGTAACTGCACGAGCGATCTCGCATACGGACCAAGACGACGTGGCAGGACCAGGATATGGTTCTTAAATAGGAAAGGTTCCAGGTGTGGGTTGTCACGTCGTTAGCTGGTTGGATATAAAAAAACGCCTTACTGATCGCTCCGTAATGGCGGACGATGGCGGACGATGGGCAGCTCGGCGGCACAAGGTAGGCTCCCTAACAGATGTTTTATAAAAACATGATTTATGATCCTTTTATCCTCTTGTTTCCCTCCAGACTGCCACCACAAATCATCCATGATTTAAAAGATAGATTTTCGAGTTTTGCTCGTTTTGTGCCTGATAATTGTTTGGATATTTATGTTATTTATCAGACGCCCTTATCCAGAGCGACTTAAAATGAATACAGTCTTACAATCCAAGCTATTGTGGGTTAAGAGCCTTGCTCACCCAGAACTCTGCCCCCCCCCTTTTTCAGTAAAAACAGTTTTTCAAACAGTCACCAGAAAACCAATCACAAAATCTCCACCCAATCTCCCACACTGCTGCTTCTTCTGGAGCTCCTTATATAGGGTGGATGGAGAGATCAAAATCCAGGACTGGATCCCAGAGAGACGCTGTGGTCTGGTGTCAGGACTGAACCTGGAACACAGAACCTGGAATAACAGTGTGTCAGGATGAGGCTACGTTTTCCCTAGATGCTTTCCCTCCTGTACAGCGGGTGGCGCTGTTGTCACCCTCTGCCTTTCTTATATATATATATATACCCCTCTTCCTCTCCACTCGTTCTCATTTCTCCTCTTTCCTGTGCTGTTTCCCTGGTCTGTGTCTGCCTGCAACTGTTGATCTCTTGGTTTATCTTGTTTCCTCTGCTTTTCTCCCCTTTCGGGTCCTTCCTGTGTTCAGCGGTTATTTTGTGTTGTTACCTTGTTTGCCTCAGTCTATGTTCCCTCTGTTGGAGCCTAGCTTGTTAGCCTGTATTGTTTGCCTTTGTTATCTTTGTGTGTTGTGTGTTATGTGTATACCTTGTTGCTTTGTTTTTGCATCTGTTTGGTCATTGTCTGTTCTTTATAGGTTTTGTCTTTGTTAGTGTTTGGAGTGCTTGCATGTTTGATTTTGTTTATCTCTTTTGTGTTTGCGCTGTTCGTTGCCTGGCGTTGTATGTCTTACACTGTACATAAACCTGATTCGCTTGCACCTATGTCTGCCTCTGCTACTTCTTCCTCTGCTGTTGGTGACACAGTGACATAACACCCCCACCTATAAGTGTAAGCATCATCTAAATTCAAGCCCTGGATTATAAGAAAGACCATGGGGGCTGTGGTCGGTGTAAACAAATACAGGACTTAAAGTATTACCAAGGTAGAAGCCAAGGCCAAAAGCAGAGCAAAGGGCTTCTTTATCTTCCTGCCCAAACGGCACCTGCAAAAATACCCATCGTTCTTTATATACTGTGTTTCCATCTTTTCCAGATTTCAGAAATGATGATTCCTATGAATTTGTCATGCTGAAAATAACACTGGATAAATGTTTAAGTATCATGTCCTGCTCGACCTCCTTTTGTTTCCCTCAGCTGGCCATAAAGCTTTATCATAAGCCCACGACCCACATCCTTATTCAATATCACTAGCAGCTCTTGAACAACAATATGGTTAGCTTCATCATCTAGCCCTAAGGGAAATATCGTCCATTTTGCAGCTTCCTCGTATAAAATCAGGAGAGCCAAAAGGCTTTTATGCCTTCACCCTGAGAGTACGATCTCTGGTTGGAATGTTTCAGTCACTGGATCATGGAGTTGGAGAAACAGAGTTATGTTATTCGTCCCATGTTCAGCAGCTACTGAGTAAGTTACCAATGGATCAAATTATAAATGATGTACGTTACTGTATGCCCAGTTACATCATCCAAATATACAAAATAATTTGATAGAATTTAGTACCTGGCTGCAAGGAGAAGCACAATGTCAAGCCTTAGCTTCTGGAAATGGGCGGTAATGAGTTTTCAAAGCCATCTAAACGAATAAACGAATATACTTATATACTAATACTTATCTGGGCCCTCCTGCCTCCTTTAGCCCCTAATATCAGTGAATACATCACTTTCTCAGTCCTGTTCATAACTGTAAAACCAAAGAACAAACTGTAGCTTGACTTACTGTTCTCAAATAAAGCAACTCAAACCTAATGATTTGAAGGAATGGATTAGAAACATCGTCGAGCTGGGAATTATAACCTTTAAAAACCCCATCCAAAATACCAAGGCTCACACCTAGGTGTCCTTCATGAGGTAAAACAAGAGAACTGATGATCCTCCCAACATTCATCCTTCAAAGTATTCAATGGAAATGTCGTACAGCACAAAAAAAGGAGAATGTTTTTCTTTGTTTTTATTGAAATCGACTGTACTGTTAATAGGACTGTTATTTTGTGGATTGTTTGACCAATAGCGACAGTATCAGGCTTGATACCTTGTTATAAAGTCCATCACATTTTAGCGATAGTAGAACGAGCACTACGGTACAGGTTCTCACCGATTGTGATGGTGTATTGGGAAAAGTTTGGAGGAGAAGCTGGCGGTTCATGTCTCGTCGTCTGTCTGGATTTTTCCTCTTTTCCAGGGGAGCTGAGGGCATCGAACCAAAAATGATATGTTATTGCGGTTACAACTTTTGAGACCAATAACATAAACCCACAGAGTTTCTCCCCTAAGGTTCTACTGAAGGTCGTTTCTGCCATCTTGAGTCATAAAAGTCGTTCCCATCAAGCATTTGCTCTTCTAGATGACGGCCCAGAACGGAACATGATCTTACCACAAGCCTGAGGTTTTAGAGCTTCACACCATTTGCTAAGACATTGTGCAAGTACAAGGTTGGTCTGTAACATTTATCATTGCATCAGCTGATGATCCTTTGCAACAGTATGTGATTAAAGGAGCATTTACTTTTCCACCCCTTGCTTTGACAGAGCATAACTATCCAATGAGATTCCTCCTAATACTACAAACACTTAGAAGGTCTTCCTTTACCATCTTCTGAAAGAATCACTCCGTTGTTGCTTATTGGAGCAGAAAGTTCTCATCTAATAACCTCAATTGAAAATGTCAGAGCTGATCTTCCTGGATCCCCTGCTGAAATACATACAAGGTTAGGCTGGACCCTACAAGACCCAACGTACCTACATAACTTTAAGAATAAGGAAAAAGGCTTGGTTCTTTCCTACGTCTTCCTCTGCTGAACTTATACACAATATAGAAAAGTTGTGGCAAGTTGAAATCGTACCTCACCAGAACGAAAAGGAAGCCACTTTCTCCAAACAGGACGAAAAAAAAAACCCTTATTGTGGTGGATGAGAAATCGGTGAGAGCTGAGATAGATGGAATCCACGGCTACAGCTTTATTATGGACAGATACACCTACCTTTAAACGACCATTGCTCCATGGCCAGTTAGAACTCAATGGTTTCTGCCCTCTTTGGGGAACCGTTAAAAGTTCTGTGAAGAACCATATAATAGTCAAATTACAGACTAAAGTGTGTGGAGCAGCAATAGAGGGTTCAAGCAGAAGTGGAGCGGTAACGGTTCCAGTGAGCAGCCCAAATACTTCTCTCAGATGCAGTATGGCAGAAAAGGTTCCAAGTAGAAGTCCTCTAAAAAGCTATTGGATTAAACCACATGAAGCAACAAAGAACTTTACAAAAGGGTCTGTAAGTACGGTTCCTACCTAGAAAGAACAACATTTCCAAAGCAATTTAAGACAAAAGGGATCCTCTAAACTCGATATTTTTCTGTCAAGTATCGGTTTTGGAGTCTTTTTGTTTAGTATTGTGTTTCTCTTTTGGCTGCAGAACAGGAAACTGCTGTTTACCGGTTTTGACCTCAAGTCAGGGTGGTTTAAATGTGGCCTATCCTGATGCCGCTTAAAATGTTTGCGTATTAACAAAGAAAAAGAAGGAACAGTTCAGGTAGGGTTCAGATCATCCCTCTGTTTATATGACTAAATCAAATAACATGGATTATAACAACGTGGGATCTCAGCAGAAAAATAGCGGCGCTGCTATTCACGACCAGTTTGTTAATTAGAGCCGTTTCCACCTCCAACCATTCAAGCATCAAACGAACCCGAGAAAATCCCGGGAAAAACCGAAAAGTCTTTTGAGAGGGTGTGTTGCGTGTAAAAGGGTGAGTGATGACCTGTTGGGTGGTTTTATGATAATCCAGTGTTGGAAGTTCTGCATGTGAGAGTGAGAGTGTAGCCCATGCTGTGTAATCTATGCTTCACAAAGTCATGTAAAAACTCATCACCAGTCAGATAAAGAGGAGAAGGATCCTAGCTGAAGGTGGCTTTCATATCTGCCAATGGGCTAGTAACGACCCTTCAGTGGTTGCCCAACTTCCCATGGAAGCACTCGCTAGCAGCACACTTTAACTCCTGAATCCAGATACCCATAATCCACTTGAGGGAACACTGGGATTCATTTGGGATTGTACTTCAGATGTTTTAAGCTACAAGTACCGTCCCGTGAAATATCAGACTCTGACGATGAGGATAAAGTGCTAGCTACCCGGTATGACCCATTGGGCTATCTAAGTCCCTTCATCACTCATGCTAAAATAATCCTGCAGCAATTATGGTTAAAAAGGAGAGCATGGGATGACCCACTTCTACCAGGAAGGAGAACTACCCAGAACCACATGGAGTTCGACTGCCTAGATGGTGCAGGTCATGTGACGATCAAACCTATTTTCTGTGATGTATCTGAGCGAGCTTACGGTTCTGTGGTTTACATTAAAACACAAAATGCTCAAGCAGGCATTCGTGTATCTTTTGTTATGGCCGGGTCAAAAGCGGTACCTAAAAAGGTGGTACCAGTTCCTCGACTCGACCTTCTAACAGCTGTATCTGCTGTACGACTAACAAAAGTCATTTGGACTGAACTGACTGTGAACGCAGAACAAACTTCATCTTCTGGTCGATTCCATGGTAGAATTAGAATTGATAAAGTCAGAATCCTGCAGATACAAAGCTTTAGTAGCCGATCGCTTGGTAGGGATTATACTGAAAATAGTGCAGATGACAAAACTAGGGGCCTTAATTTAACCTCACTAACTGCACCCTCCAAATGGAACAACGGTCCAGCTTTTCTTCAGAGATCCAAAGATTTATGGTCATGTTACGCCCCCTTGTTCAGAAAATGGGAATAAAGTAGAAATAAGAAAACAATTGTGTGGTAATAAAGTAACCGAACCCTCTGTACAAACATTCGACTTCTTAAAGTATTCGAGCTGGACTGAAATGATTCAGGAAACATATCAGTGTGTAACCGTGACAACCACAGATCTTACCAGGAAACAGGTAGGAGTAATACTTTTATCAAAAGCTCAGAGTGAAGGTTTTCCTGAATCGTTTTATTCCAAACTCTAGCCGATGATCTACTTTATCACCAGAATATGATCCTCATACCAAACGGATCACAGTGGGGGGTCGATTAAACAATATAGAATCCGATACCATCCAGTGTTTCGTTTAGGATCTGAACCATAATTAGTATTATAGCAATGCAGGAAATGGAGAGCAAAACCAGTTAGTCCTCAAATGGCAAATTTCCCATCATGTATAGGAACCCCCTTTTTGGTCTACGGGACTGGATTACTTTGGTCCCTTTACAGTGAGTCATGGCCAGAAAACAGAGAAAAGATGGGGCACAATTTTTAAGGGTCAAACAGCACGATGCATTCAGATTAATTTACCGAAGAGACAGATTTTAATGACACTTAGACCATTCATTTCCAGTAGAGGGCGCCCTTTCCTTATCCTTTATTATTCACTGTTTTCACTGCACGGCTGTATCATCTGTCAAAGTTATAAATATTAAACTATTCGTATCTCTGGTCTGTTTTTTGTTTGTCCTCCTGTATTTTAACGGACACACCATCATGATAGCTCCCTTTAATTCTGCTCTCCCACAATTCAGAACTATTTTACATTTTCTTCTTACACATGATTCACTAAAGGATCCTGATCATATTCATTCTAACGTATCTACAAACTATAACATAAACTATAACTTAATAACCAAATTCTATTTCTATTTCTTCTATGTTCATTAATTATTTATAAATATAAAACTCCCAAACAGCCAGGAAGATAAATCATACAGAAAGTTTATTTGGAATGTTTTATTGAATGGAAATAATGATTAATAATAATAAAGGTCTCCACAGAGATCTGCTGGAAGATCTCACCAGTGGAGCTCTCAACCAAGGAGCTCTCATCAAAGCATGGAGAAGATCATCATGATGGAACATGATCTCTAAGATTTCCTTTTGGAAATCTTTACAAACAAGCAGGTTGGACTTTATTGGAGCGTCGGGCGAAGCTGAAGATCTGCCGTACTGACTCCCAGGATCTGCTGAAGAAGCCATGAACCCGTTTCCTTATCTTGGACTTCTTTGTGCCTTTGAATCAGAGGGAAAAGTAAAAACAGGTTTTTGGATGTATGAAACTGGAATGTATTCGTATTTTTATGTAGAACTTTCCTTTGACTCACCAGTTGGAGTGTTTGTGCTTGTAGGTGTAGCTGTAGATCCTTCTCCTGCAGCCAGAACATCTGGTTCCCAGATTTCACTCTCCAGATCTTGAAGTACCGAGTCTACGATATCTGCAGCAGCGTCTGTGACTTCAAGGTTCTCCAGATCATGAGAGGAAGGAATGGAGGGAGTTCCCACCGAGGTGGAAAGGTCTAACGGACTGAGACCTGAACATGGTGAGTCCTCAATCCTCCTCAAGACGCCACTTACAAGGTCCATGGCCACCTCTGAGTCTGGTGAGACCGTCTGACTGTCCAAAGACGTCTCCAAGTCAATCAAAATGATGTCCGAGCTCTCAAAGCTTGCAGGACTAGATCTCAGAGAAACTGAGGAGCTCGGACTCTCTATGAATGAGACCCTGGAGGAGGTTTCTGTCAGACTGCTCTCTGAACTGGGTGAGTTCTGAATCTTCCTCAGAACATCACGTACAAGATTCATGGCAGCCTCTGAATGTGGGGAGATCTTTTGTTCTTCTGAGCTTGAGCTCATGTTAGAGGAAGTAGGAGGAGCCAGGTGAGTGTGGAAAGCCGTCTCTAAGTTGGATGAGTCTAAAATCCACTTCAGGACGCTATTTACTAAATCCATGGCCATCTCTGAGTCTGGTGAGATCATCTGACCATCGAAGGTCACAGGAGAGCAAGAGGAAGACTCTGGATGACCATGGAAGGACGTCTCCAGGTCCATCAAGGTGATGTCCGAGCTCACAGAGCTTGCCAAGCTGGATCTCCTTCCATCCATGTCCATTGTAGGAAAGCTCTGGAGCTCTGAAGACTCACCAGATGAAACACCTGGCAGACTGAGGTCTGAGTAAGTCCTCAGTACGTCCTGAATCTTGCTCAGGAGACCACTCACGAGGTCCGTGGCTTCCTCTAACTCTGGTGAGTCCAAGTTCAAGGACGAGGAAGAGAGTGACATGGGCTGACTCTCTAAGCTTTCAGGACTAGATCTCAGAGCAAACGAGGAACTCGGACTCTCCATTGTCCTAAGCATTTCTATAAAGTTGTCCATGGAGGAAGTTCTGCTCAGACTGCTGCCTGTACGGGGCGAGTCTGTGGAGACCTGGTGAACCTCTAAAGACTTAGGAAGGTCCTGGTTTTTGGTTTCCACCATCATCTGAACAACAAAGCAGAATTCATGACCCGACAGAATCTGATTTAAAATGTAAAAAAGTTTAAAAGTTCCTCTACAAACTCACATCCACACTTCTGAATTCCTCCACCTTCTGGCTGCTGATCCTAACACATTAAAACAAGCCTTTGAGTTTCATCCACAATTCCACAGATTTGATTCTAAAAGCTTGACTGAAGGTTGAAATAACTCACTGATCAGCTTTGATGGGAGAAACCAGTCCTCTATCAGAACTTTCAGGAGTGTTGGGTGGAGCAGAAGCTCCTGATCTTCTGGACTCCCTCGGCTTTAGCAGGAGCTCTTGAATGATTTCCTGTAAAAGCTCCTTCAGGGGGGGTCGCTGGGTCGCCTCCCACGCCTGAGAACATGATTGTTATTATTATTATTAATGAAGACCAGTATCTGATTGGTGTTACTGGAGTAAAGTCTCCTCTTACCAGTAGAACATCAGGAGGAAAATCTCCTGCCTTCACGACTTTCTTGGACCTTCAGACAGAAACCAAACCTGATGTTAAAGTGGGATTGGGAATGGAACTGCACATGAATGGACGGAGGAGTTTGGGTTATAAATTAGAGCGAAGCAGAAGTTTGGAAGCCTACATGTTCCTGAAGGTGCTCCTGCCTCTGGAGATCAGCCGGTTTCTCCTACGGGCACGATCGATGATCTCAGGAACTCCACCTTCCATCTTTTGCAGCTGCGTCTACATGTAGAAGTGAGCAGATACTTATGGTTTGATCTAAGAGCTGTTGTGTAAAGATGAAGCAGATGAACTGAGTGTTTCTTAAACAATAAGTGACCTGTTTTTGGAGGAAAAGTTGATTCCATCTCAGCTGAACCTTCTTGATGTACTGGTTGAAGTCCCAATTCACATTCAGCTAGAGGAAGAATTCACATAAAGCACTTTATAAAAATTCCTCTCTAAACCTGAACCATCCCAAACCCATCAAATGGTTCCAATAAGAACCAATACAGATGATTGGAGTCGAGAGGAAAAGCTGTTTAGACTCTTACACGCTCTCCTAATTTGTCCCTGTACAACTGAGATGAAGGTTTCCCAGGAGCAGGAACCTTAGAGACCTTTGGGTTCCTCGTGGTACCGGGAGCCTTCGCTTTTTTATCACGTGACATCTGGAGACGGCAGAAGAAACAGAATGAGGTTCAGTTACAGATCCAAACTCATCGTGATTTGTAAATAAATCCTTATCGATATGGTTTAAATGTCTGATCACACACTGTGCTCTCTTAATACTTTAATTAAAGCCTTAATTAGTTCGTGAATTCATTAAGAGTCTACTCACATTTCGCTCGTGTCTCTCACTCTCTCGTAACTCTCTCAAATGAACCCAGTGGAATTCCGCACGAGCTCAGGTTCCTCTGACTGTGACGTAACAATTAAGATTTGCAGTCACATCATCTAGGACTTTAGTGCGTTAATTAAATACGATTAATACCGTTTAAAAACCACAACGTGCCCCGTAAAAACATGAAAAAACACACAACATGTGGTGCAGAAACATCCGCAGCCACCAGGTGGTGTCACGTAATCACGTCTTTTATTAATCAGTATTGATTAATAAATGATGGACTTTAATGTCTCCATATGAATAATAGGAAAGTAAATGTATTATTTGATGTTTGTTGCTGCTCTGTAAATCTTGTTTTCTGTTCACACATTAGTGCATTAGGATATTACAGGTGGATCCTGCTCGTTTTAAAACTTCCTCTGCTTTAGGTTTCATTTAATTCCATTCATTTTGGATATTTATATATTTGTGATTTTGTCCATCAACCTACACTGAAACATAAATAAACATTTTATTATTGATTATAACATGCTGCTACTTTCCTTTTATCAAAGTCTGCTGGTTTATTATCGGAAGAAAGTTCTACGATTTGCTGAGTGGCCACTTTATTAGAGACACTATAGCCTGTTGATTCTCCTATTAAAGCGATGCAGAAACCATAGTGGTGAATTATTATTAAATATTAAATGTTAAATATTATAAATAGCTGCTCTGTTCTTAAATAATTACAATCCTAAAGTTATTCTATAATAATCTGATGGATTTTATTATTTTTTATCAGATAAAAGAGGATCAGATTCAACTTTTTAAAGAACAATGTAACCATGGTCTCAAAAACTCAGTGAGATTAGGATTAGGATTAAGATTAAGATTAAGAAACAATCCTGAATGAGAAATCTATTCCTTGTCTAAATCTGCATTGATGCCATTGGACGCTCTTGCTGAAGCAAACATTCTCCCTTCTGGCATTCCATCCCATATATGGGCATCTGAATTGACATATTTAGCTATAAAAATCTAAATCCTAGCATTTATTTTGCTGGGAAAAGCAATTATACCCGACTTCTGGAATAATAAACGTGCTAAAATATGTCTGTCCACATTCTGGGGGTCTTGGTGTCCCCAGTTTTAAGCTATACTATTGGTCGTTTCCCTTGAGGTATTTAAGGACGTGGTTGGACGTTACATTAACCCCTTGGCGTGCCATAGAACAGGCGGTGGTTGCACCATACAGATTTCAGGATGTACCCTTTCTTGGTCTCAAGCGACGATCTCTTTTATTTTCTTTTGGCTCGATAATAAATCATAGCCTGAATGTTTGGAAACAAGTGCACAGATACTTAGGTCTTTCAGATCATTTTTATAAGTCGTCCCCAATTTGGCATGATCATTATTTGTTGACTGGAGCTGCACCAATCACGTTCCCCCCTTGGGAAAATAGGAATGTCCATGTTTTGGATGGCTTGTATGACAATGATGGCAGACGTTCCTTTCAAATGTTGAAGGAAACTTTTTCTCTGCCTGGCACATCTTACTTTGTGTATTTGAGAATTGGTTGTGCATGACGTGCTTATGGTGTTCCCTGGGATAGGCCGCTAAAGACCCACCCATTAGTGGAGCTTCTGACTGTGGGCAAGTCGACCCGGGGGCTTGTGTCATCTCTTTCCAATAAACTTTTATCAGCAGGGATTATGAGTGTCTGGGAGAAAGAACTCTTACACCTGGGGGTCGGTATTAACTGGAACGTAGTCTGGAATAATGTCTCCAAGTCATCCAAAAATGGGTCCCATCAGTTAATCCATTCTAAAATGATACACAACTTTTATAAGACTCCTCTTCTGGCTTTTCAAATCAAGCTTAGAGCTGATAAGTCTAGGCTAAAGACATTCTTATTTACTCAGGCTTTTAGTTCGATTTCGACGATAACAGCCTCTTGGCTGTGTTCAATTCTGGTTCCCTCCCTTTAGTTATGCTGCTATAGTAGTGCTGCCGGAGTTCTCATGCTGCACAAGGCATCAGTAATGGATAATAGACTCTGTGTTCCTAACCCAGCAATAACTACATTTTCTCTTTTCTCTTAAAGCTGATTGGCACCATGCTGGTTCCGGCACCATGCGCCTGGATGTTCTTCCGGCTCGGCATCACTCTGATGGTCTCCAACAGCGGAGGCAGGTCCCACCAGAGGGAGTGCAGTAACTCCCTCCATCAGTTGGACATTAGGAGACAATGTGCCTTCAAGGACATCCAACTAAGGACTCATTTTATAATCTATTTTGTTTTATAATTTTGTTTATTTTCTAGTTTTTCCTCTTACTAATTTAAATTTTATTACAAATTTGTTATTTATTTTACCGTAATTTGCTATAATTTAATATACTTTTAGTATTTATTTAATTAACATCTAGGCCAGCCATGGAGGATGGGTCCCTGTTGAGTCTTGGTTCTCCCAAGGTTTCTTCCTACCATTTTAGGGAGTTTTTCCTTTCCAGTGTTGCCCTAGGCTTGCTCAACTTGGTATTGGCCTTTTAAGATAATGTATTATTGTAAAGCTGCCTTGAGATAATGTTACGTTGTAAAAAGCACTATATAAATAAAAATGAATTGAATTTTATCCCTACATATTCACTCAAATAATTAGTGGCCAGTATCATAGAACCACTTCTTATTATTTTAAATTCATCCCTTACCTTTGCTTATGTGCCAAAATCCTTTAAATGAGCTGTAATAAATCCTCAGATTAAAGAAAGTCAATATTAACACTTGTGTTATGTCTAATTATAGACCAATTTCAAATCTACCTTCCCTCTGTAGTTACCTCTATTTTATTAATGAAACATTTCAGTCAGATCTCATCATAGTATTGAAACAGTATTAATCAGAGTACTTAATGACCTATTAATATCATCAGATAATGGATGTTTCTTTTCTTGTTCTATTAGATTTAAGTGCAGCATTTGACACTATAGATCATGATAGATTACTGAAAAGTCTAGGAAACACTATAAATATTAAGGTACTATTACTTTCTTAGTCTAAATTCTTCCTGCACTGCTACTTTTAGACTCAATTATTTGTCATGACATTAGTTTTCACTGCTATGCACATGATACCCAGCTGTACATATCAGCAGATCCAAATGATGACCTTACAATCAGTAAAATAGAAAATTGTTTTAAGCAAAATTGGAAGCCATTTAATCAAATAGTGCAGAAAGCAGCAGCTCTAGTGATAACTGCATTGGTTACCAGTTAAATGATAGAAGATTAAAAAATACGTCTTGTAACATATAAAACTCTACATGGTCTGGCCCCACATTATCTGTGTGAACTCTTTTAATCCAGCTAGTCTACTTCGTTCACAAGGTGCAAAATTTCTTTCAGTTCATAGAATAAAAAGTCACAGCAGGGGGAAAAGCTTTCTCATACAAAAAAAAAATATTTCAATCAGGATGGAATTCTGATTTAAAAACAAATAAAGCAATGACAACAGTGAAACCACAGCTGCTCCAAGTAGACAGAGAGATTAAAGTTTCCACTCCAGTCCTTATACAAGGAAAGACATCAAACAACATTGTTCATGAGATGTCCTTAATTAAATTTATCCACAATTTATTTGATTTGAAGATAATATTAGTTCTAAGTCCCTCTGGATATTAGCATCTGATAAATAACTAGCTGTAAATTAAGTTAATAAATGGAAGCTGGTCTGTAATGTGGAGCGCTAAAAATGCAGGCGTTTATTGAGATGACGGTGTCAAACAGTCAAGTCAGTACACAGAGAAAACAACAACAATACCCAGAGGAGCAGACAAAATATGAAGTAGAAGGACAAAAAGATGGTCCACTGGAATGTGAAGTCATAATTTATTAATTCATCATTCACTTTCTTACTGATCCTGTACAGGATTGCTGATGCCCAATAGGGTTCAAGGAAGAAACAACCCTATACAGGGCACCAATCCATTGTAGGGCACACACAAGGGACACTTTAGATACAACAATCAACCTAACATGCACGTCATTGTATCGTAAAAGGAAACTGGAGTACTCTGAGTGAACCCATGTAAACATGGGGATGACTTGCAAACTCTACACAGAAAGGACCCAGAGCGCTCCACCTGGGGTTGAACACCAGACCCTGTCACTGTCATGCAAGCTTATGATTCGCTTTAGCTGTAGATTAGGTTGTCTTAAAAAAGGTGCTTTTGAATGAAATGCAAAATGTTTATTTAAGTAAGCTTTAAGTTATCACTTGACGCAATCAAATATATAAATGTGTACAGTGTATGCTTTCAAATATTTCAGTAAACTGTCACCAAATTGAAAGTCTCTATGGTTGATAGAATTGTTGGTGCACATTTCAATTATAAACAAAACTTTTATCAATAATTAGTAAATATCCATTCAAACTAAATAAGTCAGTATATAGTATTATGAAAATAGTGGTAGGACCCAAAGATGCAGGGTAAGGGGAAAGAACGACGTTAAATAACGCGGGAGAACAAAAAGGGCAGAGCAAAAGGCTCCCCACAGTACAAAAATAAAAAAGGGTTAGCACAGCTAGGTCGTTTCCCAAATGGGGAAAAAACCACCAGCTGGTTAGGGAGCGAATCAGTCATGGAGCGATCCGATCCGCCAGGGAGCGACCGCGAGCTGTGAGCACGAAAATGTGGAGTCAGGGCGCATCCCAAACGGAGCTGCGCAGCCGACTGAAGGGAAGCTCAGCGTAGCACCGAGCGAAGCCTCGGAGAGGAGGAAACCCTGAGTCTGTCCCTGGACAGCTAAAGTACCTCGGAGGTTTCCCTATAAATGTCCCAGGATGTAACCGCCTATCGTTAAGGTGGGCACGCTAAGTCGAAGGGCGAACTGTATAAGTGAACTGTAATAACGGTCAGTACGAGCAATCTGACTTACGAGCCAAAAACGACATGGCAAGATACAGGACCGGAATTGTTCCTTAAATAGAAAAGGTTCCAGGTGTGGGTTGTCACGTCGTTAGCTGGTTGGATTATAAAAGGATTCTTTACTGATCGCACTGTAATGTCAGCGGTGAACGCCACGGGCAGCTCGACAGAGCAAGTTAGGCTCCCTAACATATAGTATTTAAGACAACAGATTATATAATATGCAATATAATAATAATTACAAGCTTAGATTTGTCTCTAGCAATCTTGACTACAACACTTGTATAGGCACAGGTTTGCAAGCCTTTTTTGAAAGCACTCGTTGTTCCCTTTTAAACCTGAAATAAGAAGACTTATACTGTATTTATACCCACCAATTTGCTGTCTGGGTAGTAGCTTGGTGAGTAGCATTTTTGCCTCACAGTAAGAAGGTCCTGGGCATGATCCCAGATGGTGTGCTGGGATGAATTCACACAAACCATTTAGTTTGATCAGTCAGACTAATTTGAGGTGTGCATTGTTTATGCATGTAAATGCAATGTCTGTTTTCTGTGTTTTTCAGCTTTTTATGCTTACTGTCCCTTGTCCACCCTTGCCCTCTGGTTCTCAAGCTTGTGAGCATGTTCACTTCCTTGCCCACTCTGATTTTCTGCCTTTTTAATTCTCTTTAACCAGTCCCTCATTTTCAATAGTGTCATTAGTGTGCCTGTTTAGTTCCATGTTTGTTTCTGATTCTTTGCAGTTTCATAGATCTCTAAATTACTGAGTCTTGCTTAGTTTTTCTTTCCTAACCTCATGGACATCCAAACTCCCCATTGTCTCACCTTCTTGATTCTACGCACATCTAATTCTTGCCCATGCCTGGAATCAAACTACTCCCTTGACTATGATCCTGGTATTACTCTGATCTGCTCTTACTGCTTGATCTGTCAATAAAGCTTTAAATAAGAATTTGTTTCCCCTTTGCACCCAGCCTGACACTGACCAGCTCTTAAAACATGAATGACTGCAAATATTTATAAATGGATTGTAATTCAGACAATAGAGAATTCACTTTAACAAATGCATCTTGAAGCACTTCTGCAAATAACGTATTTGTACCAATTATGAATTTTAATTCTCAAATAACTTGGATAAGATTTTAAACCAAGATCAATGATGTGTTATTAATGACCGATTTATGGGCAAATGCAAATTAGTTGAGAAATAATTTTAGGTTAAATGTTTTTTTTCTTTATGAGTCTTACACAGTAATTGACTCTCAATGCATTGCTACCAAAGTAATGGAACATACATTGGTATGGAAAGAAAATCGAAAAAGTCATAGCATAAAAATACCACCTTAATAATATCTTCAACCTTCAATTTCTAAAGAAATTAGGTAAGTTTGTGAAATTACCATCTTTTTAACTGTAATTGAAAATAATCAGCCCACTGTACTGTCAAAAGGTGCCTTTAAATGAGTGAAAAGTACAATTTGTGAAAAAAAATGTGAAATGCGAATTTGAACTGCATGTTAATTAAGTGCAAATTACAGTACTGCTGTCAAACTCATTCCCTGGTTACATTCATATTTGTAAGGCTACTTAGGTGACATACTCTTAAAGATCCACATTGTGGCCATCTAAAATCTTCTCACGGCACATTTTGTGTATGTTTATGGTAAACCTATGTGGTCTATGATGTTTATGGTGTGTTTTGTCTCCATTTCTGTTTGAAATATTAACTGACAGGATATAAAGCTGAAGATCCATTGAACCAGACAGCAATCCAATATTGTTCCAGGACCTAAGAAACTAGTATATTAAATATTTGTGTGTAATTCTTTGACATTATAACTACTATAATATCAACTATATCGCACATCAGAATGAACTTAAAATACAATTTATTATAAAAGACTTAGCAATATCTCTAGCATAATCTCTATAAAAGAGCTCTCAATCAGGATGATATTCCGATTTAAAAGCAAATAAAGCAATGGCAACAGTGAAACCACAGCTGCTCCAAGTAAACAGGGAGATTACAGTTTCCACTCCAGTCCTTATACAAAGCAAAGGCATCAAACAACACTGTTCATAAGATGTCCTTAATTAAATCGTCTTTTTAAATCAATTAGAAAGTTATATTTAAACACACAGTTATCAAATAGATTACCAGTTCTGGACTGTGTTGGTGAAGCACTGAATTTCTTTTAATATCAGTTCTAAGTCCCTCTGGATATTAGCATCTATTAGCATGTCTTCAGCCAGCAAGAAACAAGTTCAGGTGGTTTGGGCATCTCATACTGATGGTCACTCATCATCTCATATTGGAGCTGTTGCAAGCAGTTCTTGTTTTCTCTAGGTAGAGACCCCAAGGCAAACCGATGACCTATAAATTATTCATATCAATTGTCTTATATAAATACATTAACTAACCAAATGTATTAAAATACTACAATTGGCTGTTGACTAATTCTTAATAAACCATAGAGCATGCTTACTCTCCGTTCACATATATGGATTGCACAATTGTTTTTCTGGTTAAAAAACTTCCACATGTACAAACAACCTAAGTTCAAGCTGCTGCTCCAGGTTGGTATTTGACAGATTTCTGATCAACGTTTCATACATCAGAATCAAAGATTACTCTCACAGACTCACTTGGTACTTCACAACACTTCATGCTCAACAGTGGGAGCGTTCAGTCTCCTGCTTCACAAGGTTTGATCACTAATCTTTAATTGTAAATTGTTTACTACAATCCAGTAGCTTACCACCTCAATCCAGTGCCCCACATGAATTATACGTCTCTGTCCCTCCACAACTATTGTATTACCTGGGCACACTCCTCCGCATGTTCTGAATACCCAGCATCTCATTATCTCCAAGCACCAGCGGTGCCTCAAACATTCACAAGACCATCTCTCTTCCAGGACTCTCTTATCTGGGGGCCCCAATTAACATCATTAGTCTCACAGACCTTTATGATGAAGTTGGCAACCAGCATCAGTCTGACCTTACATTCACCAAGTCAACCCCCAATTACAATATCTGCTGTAGTCAGCTGTAGACTGACTACTTTATATTGTATCAAAGTGTCAAATCTTCAGTGTTTTCCCATGAAAAGATATAATAAAATATTTACAAAATGTGAAAGGTACATTCACTTTTGTGATTTCCACATGGTGGAAATTGGTATTGTGGTCAAATGGATACTGTGTGCTCTGTACCAAAGACAAAAAAAGACCATCCAGACATCCAGATGTCCAAAAGAAAGGATTTGTCATGGTATCAGGCTGTGGGTGCCCTTGGCAAAGGTCATTTACAGTTATGTGATGGCAGCTTTGATGTAGAAAGTCAAGTGAGATTTTAAAGCAACACCATCTGCCTTAAAGATAGCATCTTTTTAAAAGACAATCCATGCATTTATAAACAAAACAATGCAAAACAGACCAAATAAGAAAATAAATCAGAACGAAATATGCAAAGGGAATGCAAATGGAACAATTACTTAAATTAATTAGTAATTTTCTCATGCATTTTCGCATTTTTGACAAATTAGATGTGTTCTACCCAGGTTTGCTCCTTAACGACTCGGCCCTTGGTGGATATTCCTTTCATACCAAATCATGATTACAATCACCTGTTTGAAGTTCCATTATTTTTTTGGTTGTTACACCTCATTAAAAACTAAATTGCCCCCATCTCCATTTTTTGGAATGTCCTTCAGGACTGAAATTCAAGAATCAGCGTGTATTAACAAATTAAATGAAAATGACAATACAAAACATGACATATCTTGGACATATACTGTCTACAATGATATAAAAGTCAAAGTAAATGTAAGGAATGCTGCAGGGCTTTTAATTTCATTTTCCTTACCATCACAACCTTTTCTGCTTTGGGGTTGTACTTCCTGCCATAATTCCGTATTGACTTGTATCAGACATTTCAGATCTATGACAACAAGTTATATTCCTACTTGCTCTGTATTAATCCGAGTAGCCAATGAGAGCTAAGTAAGTTCAGGTGCAATAGGAAATGCTTGTTTAAATATGTGCTTGCTGACTGGTTATTTACATAAGCTAACAAGGTTATTGGAAACTTTAGCTTCCTGAATGTCACCGTGGTTTTAAAGTATATGAGAATTTAATAAGCGTCTCTGCCAAAGAGCGTTAAAGGGAAGGGATGTGGCTTATGAATATTTATGAAGGCCTCTTCAGAGGGATTTGCTCCAGAGCAACCTGCCTTTGCTTCATCCTAAAATTACCTGCGACAATCTGGCACCTCTGTTTATAAAACAGCATCACTGACTTTCTGGTACCACCAAAGAAAATATAATCAAGTAAAGAAATTGACTATATATTTTACTGTACTCTTACATAATTAAACTAATGTAGTTAAAATATATGCATATAAAAATATTTACATAACAGTAAACAGTAATTGCTTATTAATTTACTAATTTAATGGCATTTTTTCTTAATTTACTGGAAATCTGAGCTTGTTTTGTTATTACCTGGTGGATGTTTTTATTTAATTGTACATACACAGAGGGGGATAAAAGTCTCAGAGTTTTAGTCAAAATAATTGTTTGTATCTTTGTGGAGAAGGATTTATAGGACAGCAGGATAATGACCCTAAACACACATCAAAGCTCAGTAGCAAATGCCAGAAACCAAAGAAGATTAAGAAGTGCTCACTGTCATAGACCTTCCTCGACAGTCACCAGATCTTACCCGCAAGCAATTATTGGGCCAAGCACATGCATCCCAAACAGGACAGACTTTAGAATAGTGTTAGAAGAATACAAAAGAACAAGAAGGAGAAGAACGTTTTAAGGAAGCCCACCACCATCCCAGAGATGACACTATTTCATACCAAGGAAGCTCCAAGCTGAAGGTCAAGACTGATCAACAGTTACAGAAAAGTTGCAACGGTTACTAAAAAAGGGTGCCACATCTGATAATGAAAGCAATGTTACATACGCACTTACAGATATGTACCCAAAATTTGAGAATGTGTTGCAGGTGT
>JAYJMA010069550.1:0-10334 GCA_036873895.1 Parotocinclus cabessadecuia
TGTGTGTGTGTGTGTGTGTGTGTGTGTGTGTGTGTGTGTGTGTGTGTGTGTGTGTGTGTGTGTGTGTGTGTAATTGCATGAGGCTGCCTGACGTGCCTGATGCGTTTTCATTCCCTATTAGTCATCTTATGGGTGCAGTTGGAACACACACCCATGCACACCTTAGACAAAAGGCTGGAGAGCCACAAGGATCAGATGTTTTTGCTAACGCGGCCTGTTTTTGTTATTTGAGAAGGAGACCTATCTGCGCTTCAGTTATGAAGGGATTTTCCCTGTATATCCCCTCTCCGTCAAATAAACACGGGACGGGATCTGCCTCACAGATCCTCTTTTTGATGGCCTCCGCCTGTGTGGAATTTGTATGTTCTCCCCACGTGCGCCTGGCTTTACTCCCACATTCCCCGACTTGCCCGCGCGAGTGTCTAAGTGCCCTGGGATGGACTTGAACCCTGTCCGGGTTGGTTCCGGCCTTCCATATGAATCAACGCATGTAATGAATTATTAATTATAGATTTTTTTTTGTGTTTTAGTTATATGTAATTTGAATCAAAATGAATTATTGGCAAAAAAAAAACAAACCCCTTCAAATGTAATACTCCGGTACTGCCCGTCTCGGTACCCAAGCCCATTGCGTCATGAGGTTTGGTTCTTTGTTTCAAACTGGAGTTCCTGTTGAAGCACCACAGTAGGAGCGTCTCAAAGGAGAGGCTTTTCTTGTTGCGTGACTTTTCTGTGGGAAAATCTTCTCCTTGCTGCACCTGTGGTCAGTCAAGTGCCCCGTGGTCCGCCCTCCACCCTAGGTCACCAATTAGGGGCCCATGGGACGGTGCGTTAGGATTTCATAATGGCACTACACATGAAAAGCTCTTACGCTCCCGCTTTGACACACTACCCTGCATCCTCTCCAGACTGCTCAAAAAGGAATCCGCTGCTCATTTTCAGGCGCTTTACAATCGGCTTCGCACTGATCATCAGTCCTATCGCTGGCGTTACACTTTCAGCTCCCCGTTGTGCACGTTTAGAGTCTAGAATGTAATGCTTTACTTTGAAAATGCAGAGTACTTAAACACAATGTTTATGTCTCAAAGGCTAGGCTATTGGAAAGAGCTGTATGGCTCACAATACGATTCACGAAGCGAAATCTTTTACCTGTTATTTATCATCTCGAACCTGAACATTTTATAAGCGAGTAAAATGACTGTGCGGTTCTGAGAAGGCGAGGGAACAGCAGAAGGCGAAATAAAACGGAAAATAAACGCAGAGAGGCCGACTGAACATAAAGCGGCAGCTCCGAGCTCCGTTAGTCACCGAGTTTATGTCGCAAAAATGGAAGAGGGCGAATAAAATGACGTGACAAAATTGCATTTGGTGTGGAAGACAAATTTGCTCGTTTCGGAATTGCGTTAGAATTTACTGTTGTCCAGAGAAATTCCATGACGAATCCTGTTGCGCGTGATTGCATGAGAATGATGGTGAAATAAAGCATGCAGCCATATTTTAGCGCCCGTGCCTCTTTCTCTCTCTCTCTCTCTCTCTCTCTCTCTCTCTCTCTCTCTCTCTCTCTCTCTCTGCAGTTTCCATATTGCGGTTTCCTGTTCCGCCATGAGGGCTGGCCTCTGTGCATCCACGAGAAGGTCGTAATTCAGTTGTCCTCCCTGGACAGGCGCGTCCTTCAGCCCGGCGACTTCTATCTGCAGGTGGCGGCGTCGCCCAGGCACCCGCCGCGCATCTCCGTCAAGTGCCGGTCGGCGAGCGGGCAGCATGTGGAGGAGCTGGAGGTCTCGGGCCTAGCTCGCGCGTCGCTTTTCACCATGGCCTGGCTGGACTCTGTCAACCGGGACAGAGCCGGCGACGGTCGCGCCAAGCTGGAGCACTGCCTCCTGTCCGCCGATAACAACGTTTTCAGGGTCCCGTGGGAGGACGTGGTGCACCCCGAGTTTATCAGCAGCCCTTCCCAAGCCCCCCAGTTCGGCCTCGGTGACGGGAACGCGGTAGAGCCGGACGGCGACTCTACAGAGTCCAAGCACCGGGCGTGGATCGATAAGCAGTGTAAGGACGTTAAAGAGGACAGCAGTGGGAGGAGCAGTGCGGCTGATGATTCAGAAGGTGAATACGTCGAGCTCGCAGACCTCCCCTTACCACAGTTTTCGCCGCAGAAAGGCTCACCGGCTCAGTCGGTAAGCACAAATAACCGAAACCTGCACAAACCACGGACTACAGGGCCTGCACTGGGCACGGCTAATGCCCTAAATGGTGCCCGTCCTCACAGTACAGTGTGCCCTGTGCTGATCGACGAGGACCCCAAGAAGCCATTTCAGCCTCCCAGTCAGCAGCAGGAGGTCGACCACGACAAACCTGTCTCTTCTAAAGGTACAACCCGGTCCGACTCTCTGCCCGAGCATGTGCCTGCGAAAGTGTGTGCGCCTGAAAGTTCAGACTGTGACAACACAGCACTTTGTGACTCAAAAACGGACGCTGTAAATGAGCGTCTTTTATCTGATTTACTAAACCCGGGTCGTTCCAATCAGGACTCCTCAGATCGGATGATAATAATAAAAGGTTTTAGTACAGACTCGGATAGTGTTAGGGATAAAAGTGTGGCTAAAACGGACACGCATGTCAGGGGTAACGGTGAGCCTGAACAAGAGAAGAGTGCCCGTGGTAAGAGCAGCCCAAGCTCCTGTGATGCTGAGGAGGGCAGCTCTAGGTCAGCAGGGCCCCTAGGGGAGCGGGTAGACTGGGCCATTGTCCATGCGGAGATTCAAGTTACAAACGGTCCAGGTCAGGTGAGGGCGGAGCAGTGTAAGGAGAACAGGAACGAGGCTGAGGTAGAGAAGGAGCAGCAAGCCGAGAAGGAGCAAGGGACGGATGGAAGCAAGTCTGAGACGGAGCAAGAGGAGCAGGCAAGTAGCGATGAGGCAGTGACTATTCAGACGGGTTTGGACACACCTGGTCTGCACACAGAGCAGACACAAGAACAGGCCGAGGCGTCGGAAGAGCGAGACGAGCCCAAGGGAGCCGACGAGCCCAGCGTTACACGATCCTCTCTCAGCAAGACCGAGCTGGCAAACGTAGCGTTTAGTGATTCCGAGCACGGAACAGAGCCCGAAATCTGTCAGGTTATATCAGACGTGCCAAACGCGGATGGCAGCGCGCACACTCGGGACGCTCTGGTGGAAAACACACCTGTGGCTGAGGTGACCGACATGAACGAGAGACAGGAAGAGAGTCTACAGAATGAGCTCGAGTCTTCTGTTAACGTCACACAGCTGGAAACGGACGCGGAGTCGCTTGGTCATCAACGGCAGCAAGGTAGATTTTATTCTCAATTAATAACCTGTAGCGTTTGATTTGGGCTTCAGTGAATAAGCTTCTCTTAGAAGTTTCCCGTAAACTCTTTAAAGTCTGAGATGTCGGCATCAATCCTACCGATGCACAAAAATCTCCAAAGGCAGCCCACAAATGGCTCCCGAATGGTCTGCGTTCCAGCCTAAAAGAGAGCCATTCTGTTTCTGTTCAAAGCTGAGAGGAAGGGATGAAAGACGAGGGTCTGTTTCTGCTTAAACTAGGTGGTTTATGAGGACAGGCTTCATCGCCGGTCCTACTCCAGCCTCTAGAGCGTTTTGTTTTCAGATTCAGAATGAGAAGTGAGTCAACTGAACTGGAACCACAAAGAGCTGGAGAGAGAAACGGGTCGAGAGCCGTGCTTTTCGCTTTGCGGGTTTTAACAGCTTTCGTTTTGGATCGATTGTTCTTGGGAACAGTCTTTGCCTCAGGTTTTTGTGAGTAGACTCGGGCTACGTTCAGACTGGATGTCTTTCTCAGATCAGATCTTCAGACCAAGTGTCCGCACCGCACTCCTCTGCCCTCTGGCATCAACAAGGCATTTTCACCCACAAATCTGTCTTCCTCGGAACTTTTTCTTCTCTCTTTCGGACCGTTCTCTGTGAACCCCAATGATGGCGCCGCGGGTGAAAATCTCGAATCCTAGCAGTTTCTGAAATACTTCAGTCTCCTTTCTTCCCCGTTGAACCTCGGTTTGTTGCCTTTTATCTGGCTGATTTAGATGTTCGCATTAACAGGTGTACCTAATAAAGTGTCCTAGAGGACTAACTTGTTCATGTCCTCTCCCTTTCCTAATGTGATCTTATTTTCGGTACTCAGTTGTTACCCACGTAACCTGTATTCTGGTGTGAACAGCTACGGGTGTGGTGGTTGTTGTGGGTCCTTGCTGTGTGGGGGTTGCTCTACCCGCACCGCGTTTATGCAGTTACCTCAGGGTGTTTGTGTCAGTCAAGTGCCCGAAGATCTTTAAAGCTTTTAGGAAATGACGTTCGAATCCCTTTATTACTTTAGTACTTTAATTCAATTCAGTTAGATTTAAATAGGGCTTTTTACAACGTAACATTTGTCCCAAAGCAGCTTTACAGTAATACATTATCTTAAAAGGCCGATCCCGAGTTGAGCAAGCCTACGGCGAGTGGCCCTAGTGGCGAGGAAAAACTCCCTAAAATTGGGAGGACCAAGACTCAACTGGACTTCCTAGATGTTAATTAAATAAATACGAAATGCATATTAAATTACAGCAAAATTAGTTTCAAATAAATAAGACATTATTAATAAAATTGAAACTAGTAATAGAAAAATGATCAAATAAACTCAATTATAAAACAAAATTCATTATAAATTGAGTCCTTAAAGGGAGGTCCTTGGAGGCACATCGTCTCCTACTGTCCAACCGATATGCCCTTTATAATAAAACATTAACCCTTTCAGAGCTGTATGGATTGTATGCGCATAATTTGAGTTATTCCGACACACAAGTCTTCTCAATCTGACAGTGAAATGAACAAATACGTAGCGAAACCAGTCTTTATTTATATACGGTCAGCGACATTTACGGCATTTAGCAGACGTTCTTATCCAGAGCGACTTGCAACTGACAGTCTTACAAACCAAGCAGTTGTGGCTTAAGGGTCTTGTTCAAGGACCCAGCTGCGGCAGATTGTGGTAGCCTAGCGGATAAGGTACTGTGCTCTGGACCATAAGGTCCGGGGTTCAAATCCCACCCCTGCCAAGCTGTCACAGTTGGGCCCTTGAGCAAGACCCTTAACCCACAAATCCTTGGATTGGACGATTGTAACTGTAGGTTAAGTCGCTCTGGATAAGGGCGTCTGCTAACCGCCTTAAGTGTAAACTAGAAGGCGCCAGACTGCCTGTAAGGGGGTGCAGGCGGTCAGCAACGATACTAGTGACATACTGAGTGGTTCCGTACAAATTTGAGGTCTAATCCAATTCAAATTTTGATCGAAAAGATGTTTTTTAGAAATCGGAACGTCTTGGGACGGATCAATAGATGGACTAGGTCTTTGTATTTTGGAAAAGAAAGAGTGGTACAGTGCAGTCTTTTATATACCTCACCCTTTGAAAGTGATTCGTAGTTCCAACATGTCGCCTCTGCTGGGTAAAGGGGGCATGATGACTATACAGCCTGTGATTAAGAGTTGATGAGCTGGGCAGATGGGAAAGGGTGTCGGGTTAAAGACGTGCACGTCCATAGAAAGACCTGAACACTTAGAAAGCATTACATTCCACTATTTGTTTACAATTTAAGAGCAGCCTAATAGTATTACAGTTAGTACAGTGTTATTACCGTACGCGTGCAGATGGTGAGACTTTCCTTTCGCCCCTGCTGCTGCCCAGCTGATAATCGGCTTGAGACCTAGAAATGCCGCATTAAAGACGCATCGTGACCCAACATGAATGCCCCCATCTCTCAGTCATCCATTACCTTTAAAAGTCATTCTACATCAAATGAATCCATAAGCAATGACCTGGTTTCAGCAGCTACATCTCAGAGATGAAAACAAGGGAAAAACTGGGAGCCTGGACGGAGCATTTAGTAGACAGGATCAATGGCTTTGCCAGATTTGCCTTTCAGACGGAGCGCGTAGAAATGTGAAACCCCATCCTGCTCCGCTCCGCAGCTCCTCTCAGAGGTTCCTGCCAAAGCCTGGAGTTCTTGGCTTTCCTGAAACGTGTGATCAGTGGAAATTACAGGCAGAGAAGGAAAAGAGTGAAAGATTTGTCAAACGCACTGGCGTTTTCGTCTTCGATATCCCGTTCCCTTTTGGAATCGCGTCCTCAGAAACTGGCCTTGGCGCTAATCCGTTCTGAAACCCAAGTTTCTGTCTGATCTCATCTCGGCACCATGTGCGCCTGCTTTACTGGTTGGTAAGATTTACGAGCCTTTGCGAGGCTTTGTTTGGAAGCACCTCTGCCGTAGGTCAAACATCATCGGCTGTGAAAGAGCACTTCGGTTTATGAGAACCGTGAAGAAATAAACAAAGCTGCAGTGTTTATGCTGCCGCCCGAGATCACGGAGGATATAAAAATTCCCTTTTGGTCGGAGACTCCAGAAACTGCTCAAATGTAGTGGGCAAGTGCACGTTTCTCCTTATTCCCTTGAGCTGACAGAGAGGTGCCAAGCGAACATTTAGGAGGGAACGTTCAGAGCAAGGCTGTCAAAAAATGTTCGATGCAGCATCAACACCGACCGCTGCGGAGTCTGATGTACTCTGCACCGCACACTGAACACACAGCGGAATATAATGCATGCTAATGTGCATGTCTGTTAGGAATTTGAGACTGGAATGTAATCTCTTTCTGGTTTCCAAGTTGCAGTGCTGCAGGGATCACGGTTTCAATAGCTCCGAGCTTCTCGGCTCCGTCATTTCACGGCTTTGCGAGTGTGGTATGTTAATAACCTTCCAAGATTCGAAGCTAAATGGAATTATCTGAGCCAGATCACTCACTCAGTCGAGGCTGCAACCTGCTGACCCAGTGATTACAAAAGCCCATTTACAGTAAGAAAACCACAAACCGATCATCTGACCTGCAATGCCATGTTCTCCATTCATCAAGAGTCACTGGACTGAACCTCAATACCACTGATACACTTACGTGGGACTGTGGTGGCCTAGGTGGTTAAGGTACTGGACTATGGACCAGAAGGTGCAGGGTTCAAATCCCACCTGTGCCACTGATGGCCCTTAACTCACAATTGCTTGGATTCTAGGACTGTATTAATTAGACGTTCTGGATAAACGTAAATTATAAGGACTGGCTGCATACTTTAGGGTTAGGGTTCGAGTTACACACCCTATAAATTAATGGGCACTTCCCATAGAGCACAGGTTAAGAAGCCCCATAGCAGGCCTGTGGGGAAAGGTCCAGTTAACTTTCAAATGTTTGTCACGTATTGGTTGTTTTATTTAGTAGCAGCATTTCTTCTTTTCGTTGCTTTAGTCACCCAATGTTTCTATCTTCTAGGCTCCAGCCAGAACCAGGACGAGTCATCGTGTCCTCCAGCAGGGACTCTCCAGGATCCTGCCCCAGCCTTAGATTTGTGTGTTAGGACTAAACCTCTTAAAACTGAAGCCCATAATATTAACCCTGACGTCCTGAGCTCAGGAGTGCTCTGCCTGCCTGGTAAGTAACCCCAGCTGGGTCTGTCCTTTATGCAGGTTTGGCTACGAGCAGAAATCGAATCGAAGGTTGCAGAATGGACTGACGAGACGGTTCATTCGCATCGTCCTGTTTTGTCTCTAGGGACGCGAGACAAGTCGGGCCGTGCACTTGTAACCGTGACGACGAGAAACAGCGCTTGGTTAAACCCAGACTGCAACAGTAGCGAGCTTTTGCGGATCATGGTCTACTTCTATACGATCGTCAGGTATTACTGTGGGACTGGGGTAGCCTAGCGGGTAAGGTACTGGGCTATGGTACTACCAGAAGGTCCAGGGTTCAAATCCCACCTCTGCCACAGTTGGGTCCCTAAGCAAGGCCACTTAACTTTTGCTTTGATCGTAAGACCGTACGAATTGTAAGTCGCGTCTGCTAAACGACTAAAATGTAAATGTAAAATATATTATTAGGGCATGTTGTGGAACATCTAAAACTAATGCAGTGCGTCTTGCTTCTAGTGGAGAGAGAATATATCTAGAATATATATCCAAAATTATTTCCTACACACCTGGACCCCGAAATGGGGGGGAAAAAAAAGCTTAAAACTGATACTGAAATACTGTTAATTGCTCAGTTTGCTACCTGTGTCCCTTATGGGGTTCTTTCAGCGAGCACTTAATAAAAAGATCAGATTTTTGTCAGTAATCTCCTAACACGAGTTTATCTGCACTTGAGTAATCAGATCCTGCTACACGACTCCAGCCAATAACCGCAGAAATACCGGATTCAGCCTTTTAATATTAAATAATCAAAGGATTAATTTTCCTCTTCTTTCTAGTGGCACCCTTGCTACACTAGTATTTTTTTTTTTTTTTTTTTATGTCGTTTGTTAGTCCAACAAGGCACAACAAGTTCAAAGCAAAAATGATGCATTATATTCTGATTGCTGTCCTTGCTTGTGACTTCTTTCCATTTTTGTTCCTTTTTTTTTTAACGCGCGCACACACAACCAAAAGGAAGGACCGATTGCACAATGTAGTGGAGTTAAAAGTAACAGTTGCCCTTGAATCGGAGTCGAGTTAAATTCCCCCAAAACGGAAAAACTTTCTACCCAACGTTGGATTCTGTTGACACTGATTAACCTTTTTTTCTTCCCCTCAAACCAAACGTTTTGGCTGAACGTTGCTGACCGTACATTTCATTGACCTGCATAACCTCAACACTCCACCCTGTGTGCGTTTTAGGAAGGACGTGCGGGCGTTGGGTTTGACCGTGCTCGTGGATGCGCGCAAGTTCTCACCTGTCCCCGCCCTCGTCAGAACCTTCGACGTCCTGCAGGTGAGATTGGCGTTGTCCCAGAAATCCTCACCTTTGTCTTTCTCAGCGCCATGAACCTCAGGACCTCATGGTTCTCAGAACCATGGACGTAATGACATTCTATTGAATGCGCCAAACCCCAGGCTGGTCCAGGGGGAAACCCCTGAGCCTTTAGCCAGTCTCTGTGAATTGCCTTTCCAATAACCCCGAGGTCTATCTATGACCAAGCCCAGAGGCCATGTTTGTGTTTAAACTGTGGCCAGATGAAGAAAGGACTTCCTGAATGAGACCGTGCGTGCAGCCATATCACTGCTGGAGACGCTTGTTTATACAGGAACACAATCGGCGTCTGAGCCAAATGTTTGCACAGACAAAGCTTTACGTTACAGCGCCATATCGCTCGGTTCTCACACTTTAATGGATGCAGGGTGATTTCGGGTCACTGGGAAGATTCGGGAAAGGCTTTGAAACAGGGCTACGGGTTGGTGCCTTGGATTAGTCTAGGGAAGTTTATTCACAGTTTATAAAGCGCATTGAAAGGGTTTAGCGCAATAAAGATCCAAGAGCTTTACGCAAACAAAAGGTGTGGATTCGATGGAAATGAAGTAATCCTTTCGTCTTCCGTGTCTGATCATTTTGTGTAAAACGGGCGTGCCATTACAGAAGCGCTGATGCTGTTTCGGTAGCTGCTCAGTTCAATACAAAACTGGGGAAACTATGGGGAAAATAAAATGGTTCCCGTATTTTAAGTAGGACTTATTAGTTGTACTGCTCACACAAATTATTTATTGTTGATTTCACCATTTCAATAAGAAATCCCCAAAATATAAGATTCCCCTCATTGTTCATTTTAAACCCATACTTGTTCCATGTGGATGCTTTCTTGACTTTCATGACAATAAGGTTGCTAATAGTTTTTTTTTACTAACCTGGCTTAGAAACATTGTAATACCAGTCTTAGACATGGAGAGACTTTACGGTCTGATGCCGTTCTTAGCTTCAGAGACTTTGGGATGTTTAGGATGACCTCACCCCTCGAATTACAAAATGACCCAATTAACAAGAGTTGGCTCATAAATAAAGTGTGACGCCCTAAATGAATAGGAAAATGGTAAGAATTGACCTAACACAGGAAGTACTATAACATTGCACTTTGCTGATTTATTTAAAACTGGAACATGCAGTAATAAAGGTTTATAAGGGTAGACGCACGTTGGGTTTGCAATTTTGCCGTGTTTTTTTTTATTTTTTTTTTTCCCCTCTCCCTGTTAACCTTATGCACGTTTGGGTAAACGAGCGGGTCAGCGTACGCTTTATTCACGTTGTTAATGTCCCGCTTTTATTACAAAACATCTTGGGGGAAACGGTCGTAAAATAACAGATGGTCATGTGATTGGAATTATTTGTTCTTATTTGCAATATTTCTAGTCCTTTTCCCTACAGGGCAGGAGGACGAATCAGATGTGTGCATGGCATATCTCACACACACACACACACACACACACACACACACACACACACACACAGAGTAATGTCCACATATTAAATTC
>JAYJMA010069561.1:0-10333 GCA_036873895.1 Parotocinclus cabessadecuia
CACCTTTATTGCTGAGGAAGTATGAAAGCAAAAGCAAACAAGAATTAAAAGCACAAAAAAATCAGTATGCTGTTAACAGTTTGTGTTTTTGTTTTAGAGCACCGGAAATGTTTATACCTGGCACTGGCGACGTTCCAGCCCGCGTCTTAATGTTATATTTTGTTAATTCATAGCAAATATCGCCCTCTTTAGCCACAGAAGTTGCCATCTCGCTGGCAGTGACTCTCTCCTCCCTGATATTTACAAATTAAGTACATAATGAATAAGAAACATAAGGATTAATGAAATTAGTTGCCAAAAAGGTCTAAAGGACTAAAGCCTACGAAGATGGTGTTTTACGAACCAGTCAGTCAAATCAAATGCTTTAATTTTCCGTTCGAGCAACCTTATAGAATGGATTACATATCTCCGCTATTTCGGAAACCAGCTACAGCGAATGTATTAAGGATTAGGGATAAAAACACACTTTATACCGTAAGTTACAACATACAAATACAACGTGCCTTAAGCGATAGCTACATAGATATCTGAAAATAAACCAAATTTAACTAGTTTAAAATGAATGTTATATATGCTGATTAAACGCGAGAGCCTAAATATTTATAAATCGTTTTATTACAAATAAATACATGAGCAATAACTACTAGACTGAGCTCAAATGTATTCTGCTTGCTTTTTCCGTCCTCATGACTTGTCACTGGGCCCGCAGCGCTGTGATCGGGAGGCGGTTAATTGCACCGGCGTTATCAGTCTAGAGCAGACCATGTCTGATTTGTACTCAAGTTACTCTGGTTTGGACTGATAGGGTAGCACATTATTAGGTAGAAGGAGCAGTCGTCTATATAATAATAATAAAATAATTCTAATTCTTATTATTGTTATTAAGTTTTCTTTTCGTATAGGCATATTTGTTTTACTTTCCAAAATTATATATATTGTTCGCCTTGTTAAATGAATAACGTTGAAATAGCGTGGTTTTCTGGTTTGTAAGCTGTGTATAACCAAAATACAGCAACACGAGAATGTTCTCAAGAAGTGGGCAAGTTTACACATGCATTTCATCACAATATTGTGAATGTGCGAATATTTTCTACACGCAGAATATATGTCTAAAAACGGTGAGGGGAAACGAGAGGCGGGGGCGAGTGCGAGATGGTACAGAAAGGAAGGGGAGCTTGTGGGAGTCAAGGGTGTCGCTGATCTGACAGTGAAGTTCACTAATGCAAAACTATTCTTTTCAGATTATTAGCAATCGGACCGTTTACGGAGGACAAAGAGGGGGTAAAGGTGTTTTACCCAGGGGACCTTTCTGCGAATATTCTTTCCCCATTCCACACCGACGTTAACATATTTTATGATCCAAGGATACACAATTGGGGGATCTTTTCCCTTATCTAGATCATCGACATGTCACCTAATCGCTTACGTTGCCGTGAAATATTTTAATAGAATAAACATAACAAATACAAACCAAAATAAGCAGCACAGTGCACACCTTAAGGACCCCCTTTCCTGGTCAACACCGCACACACGTAACCATTATCTATAGTCACGGCAGGCTTCTTTTTCAATTACATACTTGACTGAGCTGGATGATATCCTACTAATTGACACCCCTACTTCATAATATGAAATGATTTTATTAAATGGCTTCAAAGCTAGCTAATTAACAGGAGAATGTTACAGTGGTAAATAGTCCACTGTATTGTAATACACACGTTATATTTTGTGTAGCCTATATAGCTTAGCGATATTGTCTAGATGGATAGATTTAAATGTTAAATCGAGCTTTTTGTTGAACTCTTATGGCAGGGCATACCATATTTTATTAATACACCATATCAAGAGACTTTAACCTGGTTTGTTGATACGGAATTAGCTATGTCTTTCGTTTCATATTTGTGTCTATGTTTTTGGCGAACTATGTGCTTCCATTCTATTCCTGTTTCTGTAAAAACCAATATTCGATTCCACTAGCCATGTGCAGCAAACCGGAAAATAACACATAACACGCTTCAATTACAGAGTGGATCTGAAAAGACTTGTGTCTCTGGGGGCTAAGGTAGTTTCGAATTAGCCAATCAACACTGAATGGCTGCTCTATGAAACCATTAGAATTTGCATTACAATTACTTCTACATCATAGAGCTGACTGACAAGTACAAAAAGCAGTTTTATGCTATAGCTATTTGGCAGCCAGAAAAATATTAATGGTTATCTCTAATCACAACGCAATGGTAAGGCATTACTCTGTATAGAAATAAACACAATACACGTATTAACGAAATCTGCAACCGAACACAGTCTTCTCAAGCCAAATATAGCGCGTTGGCACTTACAAAACACTCAGAACCCAGGAGATTGAAATGCAGGTGGTTTTGTGCTAACCACTTAAAAGCCTTTTCATTTATCCTAATGGTCTGTTTAATGGTCTATTATGAGTCCCCATGAGAAATGCAGATTTGTAGATACTAACATGCATGGGATTAGTGCTTAAGAAACGTATCGTCCTTATTCCATAGAACGTGTTGTGTCATATGTATAAATATGAACTAAAAACAACGATTTGTACTCACAACCACCCATACAACACAAACAAACGGTCATTTTTGCTTAGTATTCTATCTTAACCTAAACCATTTGGGGTCTATAATAATAATGCTATAAAATATATAACAATGATAATTTTAATCAGTATTATATCTTAAACAAACCACTGTATGTAATTGATAAAAAAACAAATATGGGCATCAGATTCTGCACCATTCAAACACAGGATATATGTCATATGGATCAATGGTTTAAAAAAGTGTTTTTACTATTAATTTATCGCTGCTAAATATTGTTCTGTATGCCCACAACTTTAACCCTTGTACCCACAACGAAATCAGTTGTTTTGTCTTTTGACTCAGATTTAATGTTACATTTTATAAGTACTCCAATGTAAAATAAAATAAATAAATACTGAGATTCTCCTTATGTAAATCAGGTAAATGTCCCAAAATGTCGACGATTTAGAAGACGCTGAACGTTTAGTGTCAGCAAAGAAATACACGGACACGCGCGCGCGCACACAAAGGCTTGCGGAGATTCTACTTACAGTTTTTTTCGCCCAGACATCATTATTTCAGCAGGCCTGACTGAGTCCATTCACTGTCACGGGTGTTTTCTTGCCAGACCACGTGGCAATACCCCCTCCCAAACCAACCCGCCTCTCATCCCGCCAGGACACATTAACATTGTAATTGCCTTTTAGCCTTTTCATTTGAACACAGAGCAAAACAGACTGGCCCTTAGGGATCTGGAGCCTGAGGCATATACAATCAACACAGCAATCTGTTTTTATTATACACTAGTTACAGAAACAACTAACACTCTACAGAAACACACTAACACTATGTTTCGTCTATATTTACTGCTTAAACCTTTTTGTAGTAAGATGCAAACATTACATTTCTGAAATGCTGAACCATTTTCAGTGAATGTGAAATTATTTAGACAGTTTGAAAATTCTGTTTTAAGAAAGTTAAGAAAGTTAAGAACATTTCTAAATGCATAGGATTATTTTCCCTGTTCTTGGTAATTGTGTTGAGTGTCTGTATGGCATATGCGCAAATAACATACTTTACAGTTTTATTCCAATATAGCAACATGTAATCAAATAGTCTAACAATATACACATATTGCTATAAGGTGTACTCCAAACTCCAAAATCTATATAATCTACTAGGCTATTGTTACACCCATTACTTAGTGTGACTGTATTGCAAAGACAACTATTCCTAGATAATATAGTATCCTTAATCACAGCAAAAAAAGTGTTGATTAATAATTTGGTTGATTTGCTGTAACATTTAATATCAAGTTATTACATTATTCTGTTTTGTATTGTCGATGGGTTGTACACAATACTGAATTGCTGTAGCTTAACAAATCCAATAAAACAAAAACACAGAAGTAATTAAGTGATTCCTTGAATTTGGCGACCTGTTTAAACTGGGCTTTGTTTTGCCCTCATTGTCTGATTGGAGTGCTCCATGAATGACTCATTGAAATTCAAGGCTCATGTGTTGTTCATGCAGAATGACTGAAAGGTTTCCACTCTGTGTTGTGATGTTTAGTGGGTGAAGAGATTTTGATTTTTAATGAGATCATGCTGTAGTAGAAAGTGAATTCATAAAAGCATAGGAGAAATAAGAAGAATCTGAAAACCAGGCACCATTGCTGTCTGAAGTACAATCACTCTCTTACATACTGACTTCAGTTACACTTCAATATACAGTGTAAGGGCACTTAATTGATTTTTGTGGCAATGTGTGAAACAACAAAAAGATAATAAAGCAGTATTTTTTACAGAGTGGATACAATGTTTAAATCACAGAAAATTTACAGTCCAGAATATTAATACAAAAAGATAATTGCATTTAAATTTTCCATTCCACTCCAATTTGTACAACTGCTTGTTTTAATTAAAACATTGCTATCTGAATGTGACACCCAGCATCATACAGGACAGCACTGTAACAAATGTGAAGGCAGACTGCATGATGCAGGTGCTTTATTTTATACATTTAATGAGACTTCTAAAATATCTGAAGTCAATGATTAAGATGTGTGTCCCAACATGTTTGTCCATATAGTGCACATGTACTGTGTATTCTTAGCCAAATGCATTTCTGTTAAATTATACAAAAGAAATTTTAAAGTTTACAATTATCTCTAACCTCCCTGTTTGTCTTTGGATTTACTGTTTTTAATGAGCCGTGAATTTCTGTAGCTGAAGCATATATTTATCAACAAATAATGATACAGAAAATATGGGACCCTTAGTGCTGTTCACCTCACAGACACAATTGAGGTGGTCAGTTTTGCAAGTGACCTCACAAACAATTTTAAGTCTTGCTACAGGCACAGTAGAACAGTTTTATTAAGATAAAAAGTTTGTTGATTTATATGTATAATCCTCAAAATAATAAGATTGACTACATCTGAATACATGCAATTAACACACCTTGGTGGGTCTCCTTTCTTCTTCTTTACAAATAATAAAAAGACTACTAGTAATAATAATCTATTATTCCTTTTATATTCTAATTTATTATTATTATTATTATTATTATTATTATTATTATTATTATTATTATTATTATTATTATTATTATCATCATCATCATCTAATAATAATAATCAAGGAAAAATTGGGAAATACAATTAGGTGCTAAACTAGCTTTAAGTTACCCAAATAAATTATTTTAATGAATTATATTAGAATTTAGAAGCATTCAGTAACACCAGGCATGCTGGATTGTGTCAAAGAAATAAAAGAAAGAGTTCACTTTTTAAATGAGAATGAATCAACATGGATTAAATAAATGTTTGTGTTTAACCAAACGGACATAGCTATGATAATGCATAGCATTATAAAGGAATGTTGCAACTGTTAAGACAAGCCCTGAAGTATGATCTAAAATGAATGGCCACATATTTATTGCTCAAGCAGTGAGATTTAAAGTGCCTTTAGAATTTCTGTTTGTTTACTGCATTAAAGTTTAAGTAATAATGACTTTTTCTGGGTTCACAATTGAGTATAATATTCTGTTCACTTCGGAATTGCATTTGTCAGCATTTCTTGTCTGAAATGCGCCAAAGCAAACAGCATAATCAGTGTCAAGTTACAGATAAATGCTTTTTCAGCTATGATAAAACCAATTACAAATGCATATAAAACACAATTTTTGCATATAAATCTTACTTAGACTTATTTCATTAAAGATAGTATGAACCTGAAATATTTTACGTTTTATACATTTAACTTCATTTTATTTGTTAATAAACATTCATTCCGGCATTTATGGCCTACAATACATTCCAAAAAAAGTTGGGATAGTAAAGCATTTACCTTTTTGTAATGTTGCCATTCATTTTCACCACATGTAAATGACATTTTGGCACAGAAGATACCAAGTGATTTAGTGTCACAAGTGTTATTTTGTCCCATTCTTTAAATGCTATCATACCTTAAGACATGGTTGTCATTGTTGCATATTTTATTTTAAAATTCTCCACACATTCTCTATTAGGGACAAGTCAGGGCTGCAGGCAGACGACCATTTTTGTATTGCCCGGTTGAATAAAGCATGGAAGTCCCTGGAAAAGGTGAGGTCTTTAATCCAGCATATGTTGCTCTAAGATCTCCATGTACTTTTCTGCATTAATGCTGCCAATTACAGAAGTGTAAATAGATACTGACACAACCCCATACCATGACAGACCAGGTTTTTGGGCTTTTTAATAATAACAATGAATGGCATAAATGGTCCTTTTGTCTGTGGTCTGTAGTGGTGTCAGAGATTGGTAGAGGTGGATAGAAATGCGTGGTGTGGTGAGCCCAGCTAAAGAGCTAGCAAGAGCTAGCAGCTGCAATAGACATTTTGCTATACATATTCATTTTGAAATGACTTACCAAATGGGGCTATCTGTTTCCAACAATGGTGCCTGGACATTGATATTAAAATAAAGGCAAATAACTGGAGGTGGAGCATGTACTACGTCAGCCTCCTAAAATGACTGTGAGTATCCTTGTTGTTATGGCAACTGCAATTCAGAGATCAGAGCTGGGGCTGCTTGGGCCAAAATGTTGCTGTGCAGTTATGCATTAGTGCCCTGTGAGACCAGCATTCTCTGTTACACAGAAATGAGTGTTTTCCAGTGTTTCTACGTGATCAATGAAACATTTATGAAGCTGGGTGGCAATTACCAGAGGTGAGCATCTAACTATTTAGATGTTACAACCATTGTTGCATTATCAAAATGTTTTCTCCATCTTTGCTCCATTGAATAGACTTGTTAGATTGAGTACTGTGGTTCATTCTTTTATAGGTGGTTGAGATGGACTTGCGTTTTGTGCTGTGCATTAGTTACCTTTATCTTTTCAGAGTGGGCCTTCACCGGCATTTTGGATTATCCAGTAAATAACAAGCAGGCATTTTATTAAAAGGTCCCATGACCTGCTGGTTTTTATGCTTTTATATGGCCTTAGTGGTCACTTAATGCTGTATCTGAAGTCTCTTTCCAGAAATTCAGTCTTGGTGCAGAATTATAAACACTTTGAGCCAGTCCCACAATGTGCTTTCCTTAGAATGTGCCATTTCTGTGTTTGTAGCTTTAAATGATAATGAGGAGGAGAAAGGTGTGGATAGGTGGAGAGTGTTGCATCACAATGGCTAAAGTTCAAACTTTCCAGTTTGACCCAGAATCTGGTCGTGATGCACCTGATGAAGTTATTCGTTAGTTTAAAATATGGTTTATGGATGTGATGTTTTAATTGGTTTGTTTATTTATACTGTTACAGATATCATGTGGCTAACGCTAAACTGCATACATTTTCATGTTGCTCTGATTTCCTAGATTCTAGAGTTGCAATAACATTTGTATCGATCATGTCAGCAATCTAAATCTAGGCTTCTTGGCTTCAGGTCACCACAGTGCTTTGCTAGAAGCTGTAGCAATGCCTGTAACCGGTAACAATGCATATGTTTGACCAATGCATTGTTTGACTCTTAATTTGTTGTCGGATTCCAATCCGATGTCATATTTACGTTGCTCATAAAACCAGTAATCCAAAATGTTCAATTAAAGAGTGGGTGGGTTGATTGTTGAAGGGTGTTGCCTCCTGTAACTTGTTCAGTCCGTAGCAAAATAAACAGACTCAATGAGTTGAATGCTAGTAATATGATGTACAGTAATTACAACCCTTCTTCATAATCAATATAGAGGACCACAAAAAGCCGCTCAGCAGATGATGTTATTACCTATAAACAGCTTTCTATTTGGTATATTCATGGTACTATGATCCTTATGCCGGTTGTTACATACAGTACGACTTTGCCTAATGGATTCCAAGGTCTTGAAAAGGCTAACTCAGCTGCAGCCCGCTCAGCAAAAAAATCAAGGAGCAGCACGAACGTCAACGATGCTGGGAGTCAGACCTGTCGCTCTACTGTGGCTCAGCCGATCATCAGCATGCTCAACATGGTCTGATGCCACCTTGCTTTTAAAATCATGACCTCCAGCTATGACTTTTTTGTCTTGCACCTACTTCTGGGTTAAACAAGACTGGCACCTGGTTCTTTTCCCTTCCAGCCCTGCTCTGGGCTCCAGACAACTGACACATCGCACCGGTCCTCTGACCATGACCCTCGACCCGCAAAGCATTTTTCCACATGCTTCCTGGGTCCCCCTCGCCTCTCATTCTGGGCATTACATAGCTTAAAAAACACAATCTTCAAATTTCATGGTCTGACTCTGAAATCCATGATTGGTCATCTCCATGCAACTGATCAACCGGCGCACTCCATCGCTTACTTCCAGGTTTGCTCACTTCTTTGTTTAGGTGCTCCCGATTTGGGATGCGTCCATTCACGTCACTCGCCTTCATCATTCATTCATTCATCTCCTCACAGCGCACAGTTTTGCTATGTGCTGCATGAAACTCCGGCAGCATTAACGATAGCAGCATAGATAGAAAGGGGAGAGGTTAATATTAATCATTACCATTTGCATATCATAACATTTTACATAAATATGAAAAGTTTCTGAAGATCATGAAGAAGTCTAGAAGTACAGAATAGGGACACACCTAATATTCGGCAACTTAAATTAATTTTATAATTATTAATACGTTTTATAATTACTTTTAAAATTATTAATATTTATATAAGAATTTAAGGGGAAATGTAAGCCCTGCTGTATGAGAGCTGATGTTTAGTACATTTAGCTGGTAATTTACTTAAAGCAAAAGTATTAATATGTGAAAATGTATAGAAAAAAGGCATTTACATAATTAAATATATATTTAACACCTGAGAGACAGAACAAGAGTTGCAATGTAATTCAGTCATCAAGTCTTCCACATATTTATCCAATTATGGATAATTTCCTCACCTGGCTTTGACAAAAAGGAACATTTAATTTTTCTTGTCCCATATTTATTCACGCTTAATGAGGAACAAAGTAAATAAACAAACAAAGGCTAATCAGTTTGTGCTTAATTGCACTCTGAAACCTGCAAAAAACCTTCATATTCAGCCTTCAACCAAATGTTTCAGTCAAAAAAAAAGTTATCAGATGAGAAAATAGCTTACAACATTTTTTAAAATTAAAAAACAATTTATTTAAAATATAAAGAAAAATAAAACGGTGGTAATCAGTAGTAAGGAAATAGTCATAAAGGAAACAAATTTTACAAGCTTAAAGCATAAAAAAAATTTGGGACAGTATGAAAAACTTTTTTACAATTTTTTTTATTTTTTATTTCATTACAGACTGTATGAACCTGAGATATTATGTCAGGTCAACTTCATTTTATTTTATTTGCTAAAAAAAAGTCCAGCATCTGTACTCTCTTCTTCAATAGCCATGCCTTTTTAATGTGTGCAGCATGAGATTTAGCATTGTCTTGTTGACAAATGCTAGGACGGATGGTCCTTTTTGTCTTTGGTCTGGAGAACACACCATTAATTTTTTTCAAAAAAGAATTCTGATTCATCTGACAAGAACAGAGAAGTTGATGCCGCTTCTGGACATGGGGCTCCTTTTTTATATAGTAAAGTTTTAAGTGGCAATTGTTTAGGTAACTGTATTGTAGTGGCTGAATGGTGTTTCTTGATGCAGTGCCGTCTGAGAAACCGAAAATCACAGCTTTATCTTGCACCCTAGGCCCTTACACACTGATTCCTTCAATTCTACTGATTGTTTCAAATGTTTAATGATATTATGCAAAGCAGAGAAATATGCAAATCGCTTCCCATCTTTCTTTGAGGTACAATGTTTATGAACATTTGAATTTTTTTCCACGCTTTTGTTGACAACCTGGAGATCCTCTGGCCATCTTTGCTCATCAAAGACCTTCTATGGATGCTGCTTTTTTAAATGTTGCTTTTCAGCATTAAAGACCATAGAACAACAGACACAAGGTTGCATCAGCACTCAATGTTATATTACAATTATTCATATGTATTCAGGTTGGAGCCAATTTAGCATAATCAATTAATCTGGTGGGGTACCTGGAAGAAAACCACAACACAAGGAGGACATGCAGACTCCGCAAAGAAATGATGTAAGTCGCTTCACCATGGGATCATACCCAGGACCTTACTTTCTGTGAGGCAACAGTGCTACCCTTTGAGCCACCATGTTGCCATTACTTCTATTTTAAAATCAATCTGATGCAATTAAAATGATTAAAAGTGGTTAAACACACAAGTGAGTAAGAGCTAGAGAGGTAGGACAGTTGATATCAGCTATGTACACCAAGCCTCATACCTGTGTCTGG
>JAYJMA010069582.1:0-10333 GCA_036873895.1 Parotocinclus cabessadecuia
CATCCACCCATTGGATTGGATTGGATTAACCGTACAGTCGCGGCAGACTCTCGGTCACTTAATGGATCATCGATCTCCACACATTTCTCTCTTTCATCGATGTGATCCATGACATATTTTGGCAGAATAGTGGAGTAGTTTGCCATTGCTTTCTTCACCCCTTCCCATTTATCCGGCCATGGGACCAGCGTGCAGCTGTTTCCAGTTACTGGCTGGGGTATTTGCATACACAAGTCAATGACAATTTAGAGACACCAATTAACCTAACGCACATGTTTTTGGACTGTGGAAGGAAACCGGAGTACTTGGAGTAAACCTACGCAGACACGGGGAGGACATGCAGACTCCACATAGAAAGGACCCAAGCCGCTCCACCCTGGGAATGATCCCGAGACCTTCTTGTTGTGAGGCAGCAGTGCTACCCACCGAGCCACCATGCTGCCCATAATAATAATATACCATGCTCAATTATAATTGAATTTGATTTGATTTAAAGATCAAAGTGATTACACCAGATTTCAGAAGTTGGCCTTGTTAGTTTGTCATACATTTATACAGTCGTACAGAGCACTGCCTTTGTTACCATGCTTTTAATATGGTTAAGTAGTCATTTTTAATAAGACAAAGCTAGTTACCCAATGAGACACTGTACACTTATTATTCCAACCTGCTAAAGGTGCTGTACTTCATATCTGTTTGCAGAGTTTACCCAGACCAGCAAAGTGGTAGAAGTCATTCAAAAAGGAGATCTGCTGAAGTCACTGCGCGGTCTGAGAGAGTTGCAGCCCAGGAATACTCCTATGCTTCTGGCACATCTTTATAGGTAACGAACATTATCGTCACTGGTAGTCTTACTGTTCATTGTTACAACTTGCACATGTTGCACCAGGCAATTGAATTAAATTGTTAAAGGGAAAAGTCTGTTTTCAGGTAGGTACTTGATTGGAATTGTGCTCTGTTCTCTCTACACTCTTGCAGACTGTATGAGAAACATGGGGAGATGGCTGTTCGTGCATACCCCCAGTTCTATCCTTCGATTATGCCGTTTGATGTCATGACCATGGTCCATCCTAGTCACTTTTTGCCGTATCTAGACAACCTGATTCAGTCCCAACCTGAAGAACAAAGGTATTTTACTCACAAGATTGATAAAAGGATGAACTGAAGTTCTAACAGTGTTTAAAAACTATCATACATATAATGCATGTTAGAAAGGTGCTTTTTATATATAAGACTAGTTGTCGGTATTTGTCTATATGTTTTAACACAGTATAATAAAAACAGAATACAAATTTCTCATTTTGTAGACGCTCCTGTTTGGAGTCACTTCTTCAGCCTGAGACACTACGACAAGATTGGTTGGAGCTGGCTCTTAGTCATGATGCACCACAAAAAGCTGATACAGTGACACCTGATGGACACCCAAAGTACAAATCTGTTATTTATATAAACCTGATCTCAGACTGAAAAGCTTACAACATTTAACTTAAATGCTATAATCAAGTTTCTGATTCACAACTGGAGTACCACCAAGTCACTCATTTACTGACTCATGACTCGACTCTGCTCTCTTTAAGTGAATCATAATCTTGAGCTGATATGGTACTTTGCCAGAATGGAGAAGTAAAGACAGGAGGTCTGGCAGTTTGCTGAATTCTATACTTGGAACCAGACATGGTGAAATACTACATGCAGAAAATGTGTTTAAAGCAGAGAGGGTTGCAAAACTGATCTGCCACCATGTGGTTTGGATGCATGGCACAATATTTAATTTAACTGAAGCTGATCTAGTACAAGAGTTAGTAAAAAAAATATATATATATATTTATGTAATTTATCTAGATCACATTCCTATAAAATTCACAGACTCATATAGATTAGCCATGTGCCGAGACACAAAATGGAGGCCTATCAGCTGTTTCAAGTTTTGTTTCTTTACTACAGCATTTAATGCATGTAGCTTTTCATTTCTTCCATTTGATTGAAAGGTTTTAATGGATTAATTTTGAACAACGCAATTATAATAATGGTAACTAATACCAGCACTAAACAAAAAAATCCCTAATGTACATTCAGAACACTGAAACTTGACTTACACTCTAGAGACTCGACTCGTACTACAGACCCTATAGATTCATTACTTGACTTGTGCTATAGACTATTGACTAGGGGTTTAAGGATACAGTCTCCTCAAAATTCCATTCACAATTTGATTTTCTTTCAATTTTTGGTCTTACATTTCTGAAGTAAAAAAAATGTAAACCATAAACGTTATTCTCCTGCAATTAAAATATCAATTAAAAACAACAATAATAATAAAATAAAACACTATATAAATAACTACGTTCTATTTTAAATTGGAACTTGCAGTAAACAAGTAGGCTGTGCTAAGCTCAACCTTTAAACTTGGTCTGAAACTTCTCAGTTAAGCAGTATATGACGTACGATTGCGCCCTCTGTTGTTCAAAAAATGTTATAAACGGAACGCGTATCTCGACGATGCACATGAATATTCTGGAGACACTGGAGTCACTTTAAAGAGTCAACTTGGACTCACATGCTGGAGGCACAGCAGAGACTCCACAAACACTACAAACAGAAACACATTAGAGACTTGGCATGCTATATAGCCACATGATACAAAGACTTGACACATGACTCATGAACATCTCTACATATATACACCAACTACTATTCAAAACCTTTTTAATATTTGGTGCTTTCTGTATACATTGTGTCAAATTCTGTTACTATAAATGTTAATCTTACCTGTTTTTTGTGATGTAAGGTGGCACTCCCACTACTTCCGCTGGGGTTATGGGCGTCTGCTACACTTACTGATCCACCTGCCTGCTGATCTTAATAGTAAGCAGAAGATGCTGGAGTCATGCAGACTTCATGGGTGAGTGCACGATATTATTGTAATCAAACAATTAAAACCTTACCCCCTTACAAGAGCCAAGTTAAAAATACATGCTTAAAAATTCTATTGATTTCTGCAAAAGGGACTTTCCATGATGCTAAACGTGAACATACTTTTTGCGATGTTTGTTGCATTATAGTTGGAAATTACTAATATAGCAGCCCAGACTTTTTTAGTTTTTAGTTGTGCAAGCTGTTTTAGGCTGATTAGGAGAGTCGTGTGTTTATTAGTAATCTGTTTTACCTCAGCTTTTGGACAGGCTACCTGTACCTGTGCAATGAGTTACAACAGCGCTCTGAGGCTTTTTCTGCCATCTGCAGACTGGATGATATGAGTCTGCTGGAGGAACCCAATGGTAAAGAGCTGTATTTTTTTCTGAAATACCTTATATACATTTAGCTAGTTTCCAGTGCCAACACCAAGATGAGTTTCATTTAATTTCATTTCATTTCCACTGTTCATGCTACCTGTTAAGATCCACATCCAGTAAAAAAGTATAATGATAAAATCCACACTTTTACCAGGGCAGTTTAGAGCAACGAGTTAACCGACAGGCAGAAAATTTCAAAATTATTTATAAGGCACTTTTTATAACAGAGGTATCTAGAACTGTTTACTCCCACAGCCCCATCTGATGAAGCATATAGCAGCAGTGGCAAGAGTAACTCCCTAAATGTGATGAGGAAGAAACTTTAGAGGAACCATGACTCAAAAATGGACCAAATGGAATTACCTAAATAATAAATGTCCAGTAAAGTATTTGTTTAACTACACATAAGCTAAATTGAAAGAAATAATGATATTATTAACAATAAAATAGAAAAGTTTACAAAACAATAGTACAGGTATGCACTGCTTAACATTCATCCAATCCGTTTGTATACTTTAGCAAATGAGGTCTTAAGAATTATAACAGGAAGTAAAATTTGTCTTGTATGTCTAATTGACATCTGAACGACAGGAAACAACCGAGCCCCTTTTAATACCTGCTGACAAAAAAGAGAATCACAGTCTTAAAAGAAAAATAAAACATAGTTGAAAAAACATTTTTGTTTGTGTTTTTTTTTGGTAAGTGATGCATGTTTTTAAAAAGCTAGACATATTAGAATTACTTAACTGTACAATACAGGACTGGTCTAATTTATTTTTCGAATTGCATTTGAATTAATTCTGTTAACTAACCACACAACTTTCTAATTACTTCTCTATGTCTTTGAAATTTGGGTGCATTCAGTGTTTTCCCCACACTCTCAGTTTTCGAACCACTTTTCGTGGTTGAAATTTGCTACAGACTCTGACTTATTTCATTATGTTATGCATTTTTGTCTGTCTGTTGGAAACTGTCTTAGTGTTTTATCTGTACATGTTCAAATGGGTTTCTAGACATTTTGAGGTGACATTAATGAGCTGCATCTCCTTTGAATGAAGTTACATAAGGTTATTTGGCTCTGACAGTTGTGTTTGATTCTCTCTAGGTATAGTTCCACAGACAATTGATGAGTGGATGTTCCTGATCCAGCTTTGTCAGCAACAGAATACCAGTACCCCTTTGGATTCAGCAATCTCACATCCCCCTCCTGATGGCACCACCTGTCCCTTCACCATTAATAGAAGCAATGGCATTAGCAGTGATGGTTCCACTGCTCAGAATAATTGTGAAGGCAGCCATGATGAGCCAGTTGATGTGGTGAACAATTCAGCAGACCAGAGTCAAATCAGTGCAGAGAAGCTGGCACTCTGTGTGGCACAGGCCGTGGGGCCAGATCAGGCCCTAGCAGCCCTGCAGGAGTGTGGACTGCATTTGGAGCTCAGCCCCCACTCGACGCTTGTGTGTGAGCTGCTGCGAGTAGCAGAAAAGAGGCAGAGGTGAGGATGCATACATGCTGAGGCAATTGTTTGAATAGAAATTCAGTGAATGTAGTCATGTAAAAGTATATTATAAACTTTTTGCCTGCCATGTTTGGTTTCATCATTACATTTAAATAAGCATATTACATTAGTTGGTAAATGCACAAAAGTACAGTGCTCACAAAAATTAGGGGGTATTTTTTTTTGGGGGTGGGGAGATTTCATTTTGAAATATCTAAACTAACTTTTGTGAGCACTGTATTTGCATACTTTTCTGAAACTTAAAATGTACAGTATAACAAATACTAGTAGAAATATTTTTACCCTGTTTCATCTGGATAATCTTCTTCATTGTTTGTAATATCGTTCATCAGTGCAATTTTGGCTTACACCAAACAAAAAGTATCAGTTCCATCACACTACCACATTTGTTTCCCCTAGACTATTGTGAATTTACAGAAATTAAAAATGCAGTTGCATCATAGATGGTGTTTTCTGTGTTATCTCTAAGAAATGTACATTTGCAAATAGTTTCATGTGAAAATGCCTGGTCAACAATATATTTCACAGAACATAATGCAGTCGTTTAATGGCGGCTTCCTGTGTTGTGATTATACCGTTAATACAATATAAAATTGCATGCACTCCTTGATAGAGGATGTTGGTCATATCATCAGTCTCTAAGCTGTATACAAAACCTTTAGAGGAACGCCATTTTCTTAATCCTCAGTTACCTAATCAGGAATCAAAACGTGCTATCCATAAAATGTATGGTCTAAGGTTGTATGGTAGACATTTCTTCTGATAAGTAAGTGGTTTACTATTTCAGCCACACTATCTGCTAACATTTTCCTAATATGAATCGCACATGCATGGGCTGTATAAATAAACAGGAGCAGTACAAAGGGTTATACCCAACACCTTAGTGCCTCTCAGTATGATCATTTTCTAGGTTTCCGCCTCACCAAGTTAGCAAGAAACTTCCTAAACAAAAAGCTTTTAAAATTCATTTAATTGGCGGCCTACCATTCATCCATGTTTCTGGATGTTATACTTTGGTGTTCACAGATTTGCGGTGTGTATTGATTTTTATTTGCTAGCATCTATAGTTTTGCTTATTATCTCTTTCTGTGTGGTACTCTCTCTTTATCAGAGCTTTGATTCAGACCATGTTGGAGCGATGTGATCGGTTCCTTTGGTCTCAACAGGCATAATGAAGATATGTACATCTACCAACCGTGACGTCTTCCAGCTTCTTTACTACAGTTTGATTTCATGTGCCAGAGGTTACAAGTATATACTTGCCAGTGTTTGTGTTGGGCTGGACACAGAGGAGGCACTGTTAGGAAAATAAATAACGACGTGCCTTTTGTTTTTTGTTTGTGAGTACTTTGAGACCCAAAGCTGTTAATCACCAGTGTTAGAAACGTATTTAAAAAAAAAGAAAAAATCCTAAATATTTCCAATAAACTTTAAAAAAAAAAACCTTTCCTGCTCACAATGTAGTGGTGGAATGGAATTTCTATGTTGCTGTTTTGCTGCATTTTGGTTGAGAAAATTATCATTAACTTTTAAACATTTCTCGAACATTGACTCGTGCGTTGGTTTTATAAATATATTCTGTACACTATACCAACAATTTGAGTTATTTTGAATGGCATGTAATAGCATTAATAATAAACTAGTAGTAGTAGTATTAATCATCATCTGTGCAATATATTCTTCTTCTATGCAATATAAATAGATTAGTTTTTCACATTCTTTGTTTATTCAGTTTTATTCAGTATGGATATAAGTTGTGAACAGATATATTTAGTTGGCACCCACTCTCCTGCCAGTTACATAATTTCTTGACAGATACTGTTTTGCGAATCTGTTAAATAGTATTAACAAAGTGTTGTTTTTCATACTTTTAAATAATGAACAATTAGAGGTATTTTATATATTTAACTGATTAATTTATGTGAACAGCTGTGTGTATTAAATACAAACCTGCAGAATATTCGTATATTTGTCTTTTATGCTATGTTGTTGTATATCAAAATGCATCAAAAATGCAAGCCAAAAAGAATAATGATGTCACAGTCTTCCAATGAGATTACTCCACTTCACTCCATAATTTTGTTGTCTGTTAAATATATATCGGGTTCTGTTGAAATGGAATATAATAATGAATGAGATTAAAATGTTGATAGTGAAAGCTTAATAACATGTTATTTTTTGTAATTACTGTACTTGGTAATTGGAAGCCCAAATAAGAAAAAGTTGGGACAGTATGGAAAATGTATATAAAAAGAGTGTTTCTTACATTAACTTTTATTTCACACTATCAGACACTATGAACCTGAGATATTTCATGTTTTGTCTGGTCAACTTCTTATTTGTTAACAAACATGAATTAGTAATGGTGTGATTTCAACAGGTGATGTAAAAAGGTGACTGTAATCATGGCTGAGTCTCAGAGAGCAATGAAGTGTTTTTTGCATATTAATCCCTCTACAGTGCATAATGTCATTAAACAATTTAAGGAATCACAAGGAATTCGGTGGCCAATGGTGCAAGCTTAAGCTGAACTCCCTCAGACGGTCCTGCCTCAAGATCTGATAGAACCACATGGATAAGGGATTATTTTGGCAAACCTCTATCAAGCACAACAATATGGAATTACATTCAGAAATACTTCACAAAAATATTCACAAAAAGCTTTACTGTGCACAAAAGAAACCCCATGTTTCCCATTTCCTGATGTGGCATCAACTTCTTTGGGCTGAGATGCATATATGATGGTCCATCACACAGTGGAAATGTGTAATGTGGTCAGGTGAGTCAGGTCTTTTTTGAAAAAGAAAAATGCATTTTCCACACTGTCCCAGGGAAATTCTGAAGAGAGGATTGGTTTTAAATGACCTGAGGTATATTCTCCAACTTTACAATATATATTTAAGATATTACAGGAAAAGTCAAAGTGATGTTTCATTGGCAGAGTTTTAACAAACAGTTTTAAATGCAAGTGTGCCAATAATGTTGACAAATTTAGTTTGGGTAAAACGAAATTTAGAGTTTTCACATTTATTCAGTTTGAGATTAATTATGAATTTCTTAATCCTGAAATTCTTAATAATCCTGTTTACTAATCTTTACCAAGCATGCCAGTACATGCGGAGGCAACTGTACATATACTGCTTATATATTTCATTTTGAAAGATCCCCTAATTTTGTGAGCAGTATACACACACATTCACTGGCATCTTTATTATTACACCTTGCTATTACTGATTTGAACCCCCTTTACCTCCAGAACTGCCTTAATTTTTCTTGGCATGAATTCTGCTTCAAAGTGCTGAACATATTGAAATCATAGCATCATGCAGTTGCTGCTGATTTGTGAGCTGCACATTAATGATGCGAAGCTCATGTCACATCCCAATGTTACACTATTAGATTGAGATATATGTTTAAGAAACCAGTGAATTTGAGATGATTTAAGCTTTAAGATATGGCGTTTTAGAAGTGTATTTTAGAAGTAGCTATCAGAAGATTACACTATGTACACAGTGTCATAAAGGTATGTACAGCAATAATACTCCGGTTTAAGCGGTCTTTTACTGGTGTGGAACCCAAAGTTGCGGCTTAAAATGTTCCAAGAAAATGCCCCTACACCATCACATCACTACCAGACTGAACTGTGGACACAAGGTGGAATGGGACTGTGGTGGCCTAGTGGTCAAGCTACTGGACTATGGACCAGAAGGGCCAGGGTTGAAATTTCACCTCTGTCACAGTTGGGTCTCTGAGCAAGACCCTTAGCCCTCAATTGCTTGGATTGTAAGACTGTATTAATTGTAAGCCGCTCTGGATAAGGGCGTCTGCTAAATGATGTAAGTGTCCTGGATCCATGCTTTCGTCTTGTTTAAGTCGTCAGACTTGGCAATGTTGTTTCAGTCTTTAACTGTCCAATTTTGTTAGTCTCTGAGAATTGCAGTTTCAGTTACCTGCTGTTAACTGACAGAAATGGAACCCGGTGTAGTCTTCTCTTGCTGTAGGCCATCAGCGGCAAGAACTGATGTGTCTTCAGAGATGCTGTTCTGCATATCTCAGTTGTAACAAGTGGACATTTGAGTTACTGTTACCAGTCATTCTCCTTTGACCATTAACAAGTTTTTTGGCAAAATAGCAGCTTCTCGCTCGCTTCTCTTTACTTGGATTGTTCTTAACATGATGTATGAAAATCCCAGTAGTATTGCTGTTTCTGAAATACTCAGTCACTTAAATTAACTTTCCTCTGTATCCTGATGCCTGGTTTGAACTTCAGCAAGTCTTTTGGCTTGTCATGTCTGCATTCAGTTCAGTGCAGTTAAACTTTATTGTAAATATGCAGACAATACATTTGGAATGTCTTCAGACCCTTTTGCATTTTTCACATTTAGTTATTTTGTGATCTTTTTGACTGAGAGGAGTAAGCCTTGCTTACTTCAAAGCCTACTTAAGTCGAAATAGCTGCAGCTGACCCAACAAACCTTTTTGTTTTCTGACAACAAATCCTACATGACAGTTGACATTTTTCTAGCAGATTATTTCACTCATTTATATTGGTACTCACAAGACTGGGACTGTAGTAGATCTGTTCATGTAGATGTCTGTCACTGTTCTTAGGCATGTGATGGGCTGCATTACATGCGACAGATTAGAATCACAATTTATTTGATTTGTATATTTTTCCAAGCATGTGCAGCTCTGAGTACAATGTATGTTGTGAAATGGTGCATGTATGAATAAAAAACAGCCTCTATGGGTAAACAGGGTGCTCCTAGTGCCGTTCCAAACCCCAGATAGGGCTAAATCTAATATATCAATCAGAATGATGTGGCAACCTCTAACAGGAGCAAACAAAAAAGGAACAACATCTTTCCTAGCAGGTATTTTGGAGCTTTATATCTGTCACATCTGAAAAGAGAGGTAACTAGGAGATAAAGGAAAATGTGGAGCAGAGGCAGTGGTTTGCTTATTGATGATTATGCTTTGACCATTTTGGACAATATAACTAACAATCCTAGTGACTAATGAAAGAGATGCTTCTTCTTTCTATGTTTTCTTTTCCTCATTTTCTTTCCTCCAGGTTTACTGCTGTGTGTTGATGACTGTTCTCTTTTTGGCACAGGTTCATTCAGATCAAGATCACATACACACCTGGTGAAGAGCAAGCTGGAGGAGAGAAAACTGAGAAGCCTGGGGTGCTGATAAGAAGAATATCTTCAAATTGGTAAGTGAGGACTGCAGGTGACGTCAGACAGGGTAGGTCTGTGTGCTTTTAAAGCTTTTTATTGTCCTAGCTGAGTGACTGCATTTGACTCAGAGTTTGGAAAGCTTCAATATGATTTTGTGCTGATTGCCATGCCTTTGAAATAAACATATGCTGACATGCAGAACCTGCAGGATGTAAGATGCCATCCAGAATCTTTCTTTGTGAAATTTCAGAACAGTGAGATGCGTGTGTGTGTGTGTGAGAGAGAGAGAGAGAGAGAGAGAGAGAGAGAGAGAGAGAGAGAGAGAGAGAGAGAGAGA
>JAYJMA010069603.1:0-10332 GCA_036873895.1 Parotocinclus cabessadecuia
GCATGTAGCATGGATATTTACTCTACCAGTACAGCTTCTGTGTCAATGTGTTTGAAAAGGTCAGTGTACAGTGGCAGAGTTGTGTAGTTGTTTTTTTGATGAAATGCATTGAGCTTGTCAGTCCCAGGGCTCCCCATTTAAAGAATTAAAGAGATTTGCAATGGCAATAAGCTTTTTCAAATGTATTACAAAAGTTGTATACAAATGTATACAAAGTTGTAGCGTATTTACAGTTCTGAAGTTGCAGGATAAAGATATGCCTTAATGAGTCATTTTTCTTCTCTAGCTAATTACAGTTAATATACAGAGTGGTCATATTTGGCATGGATTTTCAACACATGCATTATACATTAATTCGTCTTCTCATCTGTTTAATCCTAGACAAGGTAGCAGTAAAGACAGAAACAAACCTAGACACAGTTGCACACTCATACACACACTTACACACTAAGGGCACTTTTAAACACCATTTCCCTAAACTGCAGTACCCAGAGTCTACCCATAGGGGCACAGGAAGGACATGCAAACCCCTGATCTGACGTAGTAATCGAACCAAAGTCGCCGGAGCTGTGAAGTTGCTGTTCTGCGCCACCATGCTGCTCATAAATCATGCACCATTGTGAATATGTGACACATCTTCACACAACCACCTTGGGTATGAAAAGTGGACTGGAAAATGCATATCAACTGAGAAGCTTGTGCTTAAACAAAATTAACCCAGTGTTAACCCAGTATCCTCTGGATCATCACTTTTGCCCAAGCACAAATTGCATTATAAATACAGTAGACTGTTTTTGCCTACATAGCAAGACAGTTGGGTGCTGTCATCATTGTATTTCTCCCAGAAACATTGTTGATTTTTTATGAGTGAGTATTTTAGAATGGCAAAATAACTAGCTATAGTGTACACATTTTTGTGTGTACTGGTTCTTAACAGTATAGCAGTAAAAAAGAGAAACAGTTTGAACAACATTGTGACAGATGTGTTCAAATGGAAAGGACAGCAAGTGGCACCTAAAAAGACATGTGCACAACAAGTTGAAGATGATAGGCATAACGGATGACTCAACCTCCATGATGCCAAAACTGTCACCCTTGATCGACAAGCATGGTGAGATGTCATAGCTTAGCTAATGTCCAGGATTATGTCATAGCACAGCACACAGCAGCATATTGGCTCCAAGATCATTATTGCCCAGACACTAGGGATAGAGTAGTAGTATTAGTACCTACAAATGTGTAAGCAAAACATATATAGGCTGTAATTGGAGGCAATGTGCTACATGGACTGCTATGTGGAATGTCAATTCTGCAGTGTGCACACATTCAGTGTTTTATCTTGATGTTCAATACATAATACATATACATAGATTTTGGATAACAGGGTCAATGTCAAGTTCTCATCAATGTTCTTATTAACTGCTAAACCATATCATGGCACAAGCATCAATCGGGAATAAAATAATTATACAAACCATTTAATTTCACTATAAACATTATTTTTTATAAGATAAATGGAGCTGCTTTCCAATGCCACTGCAGGGAATTTGTGTGTGTGTGTGTGTGTGTGTGTGTGTGTGTGTGTGTGTGTGTGCGCGTGCGTGCGTGCGTGCGTGCATGCGTTCGCGTATACACAGAATCATGCTGAACCACTTTCTGCTCACACCACCCCTCTTCTAGCCCTTCTCCTTGTCTTGCTTGTGATGTATTGCCACTGCTCTGCCATTAGATGGAGGTCTGGGGTGCTCATTAAGATTCTGGCAGATAGGAATGGGGAAAAGGAAAAGGGAGTGAATAATGTGTGAGAGCAGGAAAAGATAAAGCATTTGGCTTTTTGAATAGTTCCACCTCATTGTTTTCAACCTTCCTTTCTCCCTCTCTCTCAAATGCAGCTGTTGCAGTTACACCTGATGATGTCCTTGTAGAAATTGCAATTATTGCCTCCAATAAACAACAATGTATATACCAGCAAGTGTTTATATTATTATCGCTGTAGAATAGGGTTGCCTTAACTGACTAAACCATTCATTACCAAAATGCAGATTCATGATGAAACATTTAAACTGTAATCTAGAAATATTTTATCCACAGGCGACAGCTTCAACCTATAAAGCAACAATGCACCAAAAAGTTAATATCTACCTTGAAATACAAAAGGAAACGTATTTCAAATCTCATTTCAAGATATATTTAATGTAAATTATTAATTAGGCAGTGCCCATTCCCGGAAATCTTGTTCAGTTAATTTGCTCTTGATGATCTAACCAGAGGCTTTTATTTGCCACTATGCTTGTAAATAGCTGAATTGTTTTTTTCAGAAGCCATTAATGCAGCTGTCATGTAAGCTACTGTGGAAAGGAAATTAGGACGAACATGAACCAATGTTCAACCATGGTGTAAATGTAAACTGGTTCCAGTTATGACAAATCATTTATAAAATCAATTATTTCTATTACGTGTCTAACAGAAATTCTTCTAAATTTAGTTTGGTTTCGTTTAGTTTATTTCTATTTTTCATTTATTATGTTAATGTATTTGACCTTCCATCCTTTGACATTATAATTTATTTCATCTAGCACTGTGTGTTCTCAATAAAATCATGACAATATGTCCAGTGTCAAATATGCACATTGCAACTAGGTTAAATGATGCATAAACACTTGAAGATGGTTTTAAATGGTGTCTTAGTCTGTGAGTACAATAAAAATGCTACGCAGTATGGTAGATGCACTCATGCTCTTGGTAATCAGACTGTGAATACTTTACATCTTAAAAATGAAACTCTATTCATAATTGTTTTGGTAGAAGGACAGCTGCTGCTACCACCAATGAATGGATATGATACTAAATCCAGACTCTTTCCCTTGTGGTTCCACAATTTTGGAACATACTGGCTCACTCTGTTCCCTGAGCGAATGTCAAGAAACTACTGAAAACTCAACCAATCGAAGAGAATGTGAACACTGATGCAGAAACAATTTATGCTGTCTTAAAACTGAAGGACTGAATCCAGCTGAGTTAATTAACTACTGCATAAGCCAATATTAAAGCTTCCTTTTATAGTGAAGATGCTCTTGATTTCAGTTGCATGAGCCAATACAGTTTCTCTTGCTCTGTATCGAGATCTAACCTTCTATGATTAGCAGAGACATTTTATATTTTACTACAGCACTTCTTGAATTCAGTATTGCACGTGATATTTTCTCAATAGAGTAAGATATACTCTATTGGTTTTAGTTTACTGTTGGGCTTTATTTAATTTCTATCAATAAAACAAATATTGTTTAATTCCTGTTATTGTCCCTCACTGTCCATTAGGGTTCTGTACTTAGAACTTATCTTGTATCTGTATGCCTTTGAGCATCCATTATAAGAATATAATATTAAAACCATGACACATACATCTATATTAGCACAATACCTAGCCTTGCACCGCACGTGGCCTTGTCACCACTTTTCTTAACTACTTGTATTTGTGGCATTGAGTGCATATATTTTTGAAGAGCACATTGTGATTGTGAGAAGGTAACACATCCACATTTTACTCATTATATCATGTTGTATGCTGAGTGACTGGAGTGTTTGAAAGTTTATAAACCCTTTAAAGTTTTCTATATGTTTGCATGTATATGGCCTCATCAGAATTTCACTCCTAAAAACATACATAAAATGGAGCACAGTTTCATAAATTACTCAGAAAGATTATACTTCACAATGTACTTATTGAGGAAAATTAGCCAATCTTACAAATCTGACAAAAGCATGTGAAACTCCACTATTAGCAGTTAATTTGAAGGTTAAATCTCAGTTCAGTGTAAGTGGATTCCATGTATAGTAAACCTATTTGTAAATGTATTTAAAGCACTTGATCATATTAAAGTCTGGTCCACGCATGTTTGGGAAAGAATATAGTACCATGGATAAAGTTGGTTTCTGAAAAGCTCAAAAAAGGACTTGCTCATGCTCAGACAGAGAAAACCATCTGCTTCCTGTAAGATTCCTGTAATCCAGTCAGATAGGCTTTGTTCAAATAAACAAATTAAATACTATAGATAGCCACTCCAGAGGTTGTCGACCATTAAAGGTACTCCAAGAGCATGTTATTTAAAAATTCACAAACAATAGACAATACACAAAATAGCTCTCAATAACCTCTTTTGCACGGGCTAATATTAATGCTTAAGAGTCCAGACAAACTCTAATCAACAACAGTGTGGAGGGGGCACTGTGAAACCAGCGAAGATGGCTTTTGGCTTGTCAAAAGACTGAACGTGTCGGTGAAACTTAGAATAACATGGCGAACCTAGCTATGGTATTAGCTGAACTAAAGTCACTACACTCAGAGTTTTGAGAATTTAGAACCAAGCTGGACAGTCTAGACAAATGCATGACCTGGCCAATTCTGTTTCTGCCTTAGAAAGCAACATGACAGAAGTGAAATAGAAAGTAGGTGCTAATAGTAAACGAGTAGAGGAAGCTGAAAATCGAATAATGTCAGCAGAAGAACAGCTGGAAAAGCATTAATCTGAAATGACCAGCACCATGAAATGAATTGCCTATCTGGAAACCAAAGCTGAGTACCTTAAGCCGACGAAAGAATTTGTGACTGTGTGGACTCCGAGAGGGTGTCGAGGGCAGTCCACCGAACTCTGGCACTACCATAACCAAATCAAACCAGAACAGAGTGATTCTCATTCGATTTCTGACCTTCTAGGACCGTGAGTTTGTTTTTCATCATATTATATGACGTACCATACTCACAAAGGAAATTGGTTATTTGAGTAAGTTTAATACAGTTTAATACAGCCAGAAAGTTGTTCGTTGAAAAAGGATTTTTCAGAGGATTTCAGTATGGACCATGTAAGATCCTACATAACAGGAAAATACACTTCTTTTCATCACCAAAAAAAGCAGAAGAGTTCCACTGCGGACATGGCTGAAAAGATTTGATTAATTTTGAGAATTATTTAGGTTTGAAAGTTAAGTGGTTTTACTTAACAAGGTATGAGACTACACTAAAAAAACGTCCCATAAGATATGTTTGTTCTTTAAAAAAAAAAGACTTTAAATCAATCTGAAACAGAATGTAACACCTAAACAAACAAAAAGTACATGTAGTACATGTACGTTTAGTACATTTAGAACTATATTTCTATAGTATAGTATATAGTATAGTATATTTAAATACAGTAATTGGCACACAAGTATGTCACTGTGACAATGTTTATATGTATATCACACACGCACACTGCTGGTGATGGGCAAGAGCACCTTGTCCACACAGTCACATACGATACTGTAAGCAAAGGTTCACATATTTTTACCACTGACAAATATGTACATTTGGATATTTTTCATTAATAGAGGAGTGGTCAATTGTAATATTTCTGACTCATTTGTGTAACTGGATTCTTTTGAATAAATAATCCAAAAGTATAAGAACAATTTTTCTGATTGTGCAACTGCGAGGAATTTGGGGATTTCATCATCTACAGTCCATAATATCATCAAAAGCATATGCTGCCATCCAACCACGTCTTTTTAGGGACATTATGAAGAGCAAAGTACGACAACTGAGACCCCGGACTGTTGTGCAACTGAAGTTGTACATCAAGCAAGAATAGGAAAGAATTCCACCTGCAAAGCTTCAACAATGTATCCTCAGTTCCCAAACACTTATTGAGTGTAAAAGGAAAGGTGATGTAACACAGTGGTAAACATGCTCCTGTCCCAACTATTTTGGAATGTGTTGCAAGCATCAAATTCAAAATGAATGAAATTTTCAAGTTTATCTATTTAAAAATTAAATATCTTGTCTTTGTAGAGCATTCTATCGACTATAGGTTGAAAAATATTTCAAATCATTATTATGTTTTTTTTTATTTAAGCTTTACACAATTTCCCAATTTTATTGGAATTGGGGTTGTATGTACTTTAAGGATTCATGTAAAAATCTTAATGGTCATTGGCCATATTTATAGAAATATAGAAAATTATAAATGGTTTACAAACTTTTAAGCACCACTGTAACCAGTAAGATCAACATTAAGACTTAAATCATAGCAGTTTAGTAATAAATTTATGTAAGGATTGCCAGATCTTTTCTTGCATACCGTTTTGTGCTTTCCTTTAAGCTAGCAACTAAATGTATAACAGTTTAAGCCATATGCCATCTGATCTCAGCAGTTATAAGGTCAATATCTATCATTTGACTGCAAATCTCCCAGATTTCAATGGAAGCTTAGAAAACTGAGAAAAATTATTCCACAAAATTGAGAACTCGTCTGAGCAATATACACCTGACCTACAAGTGTTTTAATAACATTTATCATCACTCCACCTGTCCCATTGTCATAAATTATTTATCCACTCTACTCCTCAATCATCCACAAAGTATATCAGGTCCTTGCCATCAGGTCATCCTAAAAGAAGGTTTTTCCAGAGATAACTGGTAACATTAGGCATAGTGTCCATGGTTGGACTTTTAGTAGCTATAACATTGCTTTACAAAACAAACAAACAAAAAACCTTCAGCTGCTGGCTCAAGCTTTATTTATGATTTATGCAAAACAATATGACCACTCACAGACTGTTGCTTATCTTATTTGCAATTGTGTATCAGTATGTAAACCTGAGAAAATAAAAACACACAATCACAATTCCTGTTGGTTTTAGAATGACTGAAAGCCTTTGTTGAATGTGATATCAAACACCATCTTTAAACTATTTTATACAACTTAGGTGTAATACCCCATTAATCATAATTTTTTATTCAAATATTTCAAAGGTTGAAAAATCAGTCAGAATCATAGACTCTTCATAGGCAACATGTCTTTACATACTTGTAGTTTTATTTGTTATATATTCACTTAGTTTGGGGGATTAGTGGGTTACACTGTTACCTCACAGCAAGCTCCTGGGCCCAGCCCAGGGTGGAGTGGCCTGTTTCATTGAGTGCATATGACCAGTTTAGATGTAACCTTGTGTCTGTTGCTACAATAGTCACTGATGATGAAAGACATGAAAGACAAAATAAACCAAAATAAAACAAACATATCTTTTCCCATCCCATAGAGACCCTATAAGAAATTTATTTACAGCTAGAATCACACTAAAATATCTTCTGCCCATTATATCTGTCAAACTATATTTCTTTTGATGGCTCAATTTCTGCTGAAAGTCCAGTGGAATAGCAATCAGTTAACAACAGTGCTTTTCTCCTGACTGGTATCTCATTTCTGGCTGATTGGTATTCCAAAAGCTTATCTGTCTATGTTTTTTACCAGTATGCTTTTTGACCATCCTAAACCCCTTCATCAATTATCGTTCACTTCCAGAAGCTGATCCACTCTTTTTTTGCTTGCATCAATTATACATAACATATATTATTTTTTTTTATATTTTTGTTCACTTTCTCTAGTTTGCATAATATTTAGCATCCCAGTTGGCACAGAAACTAAGAGCTGGCAGTTCAGTGAGATGGCAAAGCTAGTGTTCACTTCTCAAGCGTAGAACCCACGAGGATAGCTGAACTACTTTAGAGACTTGTTGCTGTTTTTGTAGTCTTATTTTAGGCTATTGTAAATTATGAGCTTTGACTGAGTATCTTGTTTTTCCAGGAATAGACTGTCAGACTGTGTGTTACTCACTTGTCAATCAGTGAATAGCTTCAGGGAATGCTCTGTTGACATCAATAAGCATGATTTGTTACTCTGTTGATGTACAGATGTTTTCTTCACCACAGAGCACAACTAGCAAAAGCATAGCATCATAAGATGAAACTAAATCAGACCTTGAACCAGACAAAATGAAAACAAGAATTTTGCTAGTGTCAGTAGGTTTTGTGATCCATGGAATTAACATGGTTAATTAATGACCATAAAATTAATTCCTGGTATTATAGAGGATGATGCTGCATTATCCCACAGAGAGACAACTCAGGCCTGGTTATGTGTTCACATGTCCATGTTGTTTTATGTTGCTATCTCTTGCTCTGCTTATCAGTCACGCTCTCTCTCTCTCTCTCTCTCTCTCTCTCTCTCTCTCTCTCTCTCTCTCTCTCTCTCTCTCTCTCTCTCTCATTCCCCCTCTGGGGAGTGATTTAGGATTTCCCAGACACACCCTCTTCGCTGGGCAGAACTTCAGGAGTCATCTCACATGCCCCATGGCCTGACCAGTCCCTGCCCCCAGCCTCTATCATTCTGTACGTGTTGTCAGATGAGTGGTCTCATACATAACCTCTAATATACAACATGACTTCATGGTTCTTGTCATTCAGCTCACCACAGTTAAACAAAGGACCAGTTTAGCTTCTGTTTCTCTCGCCTTAAAAGTTGAATAACCATTGCTGCACTCAGAGAGCACTAATCCAAAGTAAATCCAAAGAACTAAAAGACCAGGCTAATAATGCGCATGAAGAGAGGTGGGGCAGATTGCTCCTGTTGTCAGTGGAAAGCACACTTTCCCCTTTCTTTGTCCCCAGATTCCTTCTCATTGTCTTCCAGACGATAACAAACAGTGCAAACGAGAAATCCTTCCTGCTCACAGAAGTCTAAATAAGAGGAGAGGAGCAGGCAGGTCCTTATACAGCTTTTAGCTTTTTTTGTAAGACACTAAAAATGTAATTAAATCTAGATTTCAATATCCTTATATACACTTAGATCTGCCTACAGGAACACAAGATGATAAGATAAGGAACCCAAGGACCTATTTTTGATAAGCCAAAACATGGTGTTACATCATAGTGCAGGTACAGAAGATAGACTATTTATGCAGCATTGGAACAGAAAAGGTGGGACAGGTTAGGTTTATTTAAAAATTAAAACTCTGACGATGCCAGGTGTGCCTGCATGATCAACCAGATTTATTACTTGTTTACATTTACAATGTTAGAAAATAAGGAATTAATTCTATTCAAAGCGTGCTGTCTTCAAAGGTTTGTGAAGGCAGAACATTCAGAACGTACGTATGGCAAACCTTAAGATTAAGATTTAACCATAAGATTAAAATGATCCTGTTTGTTTTTAGTTTTCTAATAGGAAAATCACTGCATTAATTAGTTATTATTTATTCCTGCCTGTAAGCTTTTGGATCCAGTTTGTTGATAAAGTGTGCATAAATGAAAGAATATCGGTTAAGTTGCACAGAAAACAGAATCAATACCACACTCTTATATGGTATGTTAAATGTTTTATATTGATGCAAAACCACATTAAAAATGAACATAGAAAAACACCCAGAATAGCCTAAGGCCTTTAAAGTTTAAGAACCTTGTATGACTCTTCGCCGTGTTTTCTAATGATATACAATTATATGTTATTCATATTTTATTTTATTTTATTGATTTTTTATTTACATACATGGACTGTTTGGTAGAAAAAGCTTAATTTTTAAAGCCATCAGACCAAAACAGCAGAAAATTGCCAAAGATACTAAGGTCATACAAGAAATCAAACCACGTAGATAGGAAAATCTCTGGATGACCTCTGGCATTAACAAGGCATTTTTACACAAAGAACTGAAACTTGTTGGATGTTTTCTCCTGCTCTGTATCTCTCTATTCTACCATTCTCTGCAAACGCTCTTAGCTGTGTGCCTAAATGCATTTAGTTTCTGTCATGTGATTGGCCGATTATATATTTGCGATAACTAAAGTAGTTATACAGTACATAAGGACATTCATGAACCTAAGTCATTGTAAGAGGTCTAATAATCGCAGAATTTTCTATATGTATATCATTTAGCAGATGCCCTTATCCAGAGCGACTTACCAAATCGCTTTGTATTCTTACTAGCAAATTAAATCTCATGTTAGTACAAATAAGAAATAGCCTAAGAACAAGCCACTTAGTTTTATTTCATTTTATTTGTTTTTGTTTTGTTTTCCCCATTTTCAGTCTTCATAAAAAATATATTAAGAGTGCTGAGTGAAGAGGTCAGTTTTTAGTCTTAAAGACAGCAAGACAATCAGTGAAAGTTCATCACCTGAGCACCAGGATGAAGGAGAGTCTTGATACTTGTCTTCCTTTCATCTTATGTGGTGTGGTACGAGGTTTTTTCTTCCCATTGCTTCCCTAGGCTTGCTCAGTTAAGGCTGTGGGTCTAGAAGGTTGTAAACTTGCTTGGAGACAATTCAGTTTCGTAAAAAGTTCTACACTTTTCACAAAAATTAAGGTATCATTTAAAATGCATATGAAGCGACTAAAAACGAAGCATTTGATTTGATTTCATTAAACAAGATCATCAGAGAAGCAAATGAAAAGTCAAAGAAAGTTCACACTGACAGTGATGGGACATGGACAGGATCAGATTGTCCAGCAGTTCTTGTGGGAT
>JAYJMA010069614.1:0-10332 GCA_036873895.1 Parotocinclus cabessadecuia
TGCATTAACTCATTCTAACTGTCAATAAAAGCTTTTGTTACTCATAATATGATTGCAATTATATTTCTGTATGTGATTAAAAACATCTGACAAACACACATAAAAACCAGAGGGCAGCAGATCATGTGAAAATACTTTTGGCCATGACTGTACATTACGGAATGATGTTGGTTTTTAATGCAGTGCTGCCTGAGGGATCGAAGGTCACGGGCATTCAGTGTTGCTTTTCAGACTTTATGCTTACTTGCAGAGATTTCTCCAGATTCTCTAAATCTTTTGATGATAATATGGACTGTGGATGATGAAATCCCTAAATTTCTTGCAATGAAATGAAAAACGTTGTTCTTAAACTGTTGGACTTTTGCTTACGCAGTTATTCACAAAGTGGTGAACCTCACCTCATCGTTGTGTGTGAACGACTGAGCCTTTCAGGGATGCTACCTTTATACCAAAACAGGTGTTTTTTAGCATTCGTTACAGTCACCTTTACAGTCATTTGTTGCCCCTGTCCTAACCTCTTTGGAACGTGTTGTAGACATCAAATTCAAACAGCTGAATATTTGCAAGAAACAAAGTTTATCTATTTGAACATTACATATCTTGTATTTATAATGTTTTCAGTTAAATATAGGTTGATATATATTTGCAAAGCATCATGTTCTGTTTTTATTTATGTTTTACACAGTGTCCCATTGGAATTGGGGTTGTACATAAGCTATCCTTGTTCGTAGGCCTTATTAGTATCCCAGAGAACTAAAGGACAAACATTTGATGTGGCATTAACTGAATGCTAAAAATAATTTTGGGTAAATCAGCTCAGTAAAACGTAATAAATATTAGTAACAATACAAATAGTTACAAATAGTTAACACATATAGAAATAATAATACTTATAGTAATAATAGTAACAGTAAAATTGCATTTTTTGCATTTGCATTCGATTTTATTATTTTACTTCTTTACTATTGGAGCCCCATTAGGGTCGTTCCTGTACTTGTGCCCAGAAAAGTGCATTGAGATTTTACATATGATACCTTCAGGATGTCATCTTTTTCAGGGACGTCCATGCATTTTTCAAAACGACAATGCTACACCACATGCTGCATACATTGCAAAGGCAGTGGAAGAACTGGGTGACCTCACACAACATTAAATCATAATGCAGCTCTGTCATAGTTGCCAATTATTTTAGCTATTTATTTGTGTAGAAGCAGTGAGGTAACAAAAAGTAGATAAACCTACAATTATGAGTAAGAAAAGTGTTGCCTGTACTGGAGCTTTAAACAGTAGTTTATGCATACAATACATAAATATAGTTTTTGATGTGGTTATCATGTAGTCTCCGTTCAATCAGGTCCAAATAATGTGACACAACTGAAAATGGAAATGCAATCATGTTCTATGACAAGCTATAATAAATAATAATTGTGGCTCATGTAATGTGGTCAGATCAAATAATGCTGATTCTGAATGCATTGGTTATACTGATTTTCCTTTGGCTCACGTGCTTTCACTCCTGTCTTCACCTGTCCTTTCCCCTTTCTTATTCTTCGTTGGATGGAACTCATTGGGCTCTGCCAATCACAATAGGAGTTTGATGAGGTATTTGATAATTTTACATCACAAGGGTAGTGATTAAAATATGAATAATGTTAAGGTATTGGGCTGTGTAAAGTTTGTAATAAATATAATAATGCAGAATGATTGTTTGCTCTAACTAGCTCGTTTTTGTCTTTTTTTTAATAGCTGGCAGATGACCGAATGGCTCTAGTGTCTAGAATAAATTTTGACCCAGAAGCTACCATCTGTGCTTCTAAAAGGCCCTCACCTAAATGGGTAGAGAGTGTGGATGAGGTAAACAAATGAGAATGATACCCATCTTGTACAGCAGTGTAGTTATGAGCTTGTTGAAATTGTTAACTTTTACAGTTGCCATGACTAAAACTCCAGGTGGATTTTTTTTTTTTTTCATTTGATAGCGTCTTTGTTGCAGTGGGTAGAAGATGTGATATGTACATGTTTTTATTTGAGTAGGCTGAGACCTGTTTCAGTAAACCATAACCGTAAAAAGATTATGATGAATGCCTTTTAAAATTTCTGTATAAAAACAATAATTTGACTACATGTTTATATATGGTATTTGAATACCTGGTGGTTCAGTTAATTAATCTGGGTCCTATTAAGGTTTCCTCTATGTAATGTCGAAGGTGTTTTTCCTTTCCACTGCCTGGCTTGTTATTTTGATTATAATACGTACTATATTAATTGAGGTTATGCGCTAAATAATAGTGTTTACTACAGTAACCACAACTGTACAATTGTGTTTTTATTACGGAAAAAAGTATATCTAGTCAGTTATAAGCAGCAAGTGATAAAGTGAAGTCATCAGTTCAAAGTGAACTGAGTTGAGAAAGAAATTGAACATACTTGTAATACGATAATACGATACTAGACATCCCCTTTTGTCAGGGCTGTTTTTGCCAGCAACTATTTCTACATAATGCTTATATCTGCACAAGAATACAAGATTTTTCTGACTTCTGTGCTCCCCCCCAACCCCCAACCCCCTCAAGATTCAGTATGAGATCTCCCGTATACGTCAGAAGATGAAGGAGCTTGCAAGTCTGCACGATAAACATATGAACAGGCCTACTCTGGATGACAGCAGTAAAGAGGAACACACCATAGAGATCACTACGCAGGAAATTACACAGGTTAAACCCTGTACACACACTTACACAGAAACTGTGGATGTGATAATATAAAGTCTACTTGATAGTTCTTAATATTTTATAATTTCCTATTTTTGCAACACTTTTTACTGGTTTGACTCATTAAAATTTCTGATTGACAGTTAATCAGTCTCCTCTTGTTTGTGCGTATAGATGTTCCATCGGTGTCAGCGGGCTGTCGTAGGATTACAGACTCGGTCTGGTCACTGTAAAGAACAGGAGGAAAGAGTTCTTAGGAACATCATCTCCTCTTTGGCTCAGAGCCTTCAAGAGCTCTCAACAAACTTTAGACACATACAGTCCAGTTACTTGAAACGTGAGTAAAAACGCACATGTTGAATTTGTGCCCTGTGTGTCTTAAACAAATGTCTCACAGAATACTTCACTATATATTTAGTAGTTTTTGAATTAGTAGACTGTTGTCTATTGTTTCTCTACATGCTTTGTTCGTCCCTTTTACTCTTCTTTAGAAGTCAGGACCAGCACAGTTCAGGTATTATTTGGGTGGAGGAACATTGCTCCACCATGTAGATGTAAAGTCAGAGACAGCAGCTCATCCATTGCTGCATAGTTTGTATACTTGTATAAGTTTGGTAGGTGAATGTTGTATCCAGCAGTTATTTAAAACTCCAGCAGCACTGCTGTCTGACCCACTCATGCCAGCACAGCACACACTAGTACACCACCACCACATCAGTGATTCAGCAGTGATGAGAATGATCCACCATCCACTGTATACCTGATCTGTGCTGGTCCTGTGGGGGCCCTGATTATTAAAGTACAAAGTAAAGGGTGTAAATGTGCAGTGACCATTCAAACTTAAAAGAATATAAACTGAAAATTATAGAATGTCTAAAACTTCTGCATAGTAGTACATAGTATAGTTTTGTTTTGAGATTTACATGCATACATGACTGGTTCCAACGTGATGGTCCTGTTATATAACTTCTTTTTAAAAAATGCTTTTTGTACCTCTCGCTGTCTGCCTTAGGCATGAAGAATCGTGAAGAAAGATCTCAGCATTTTTTTGATTCCTTGCCTTTGATGGAGGAGGATGAAGGTTTAGCAGTATATGACAGAGTGAGAGGAATACGCAAATAATTTTCATGTTTGGTTGTACTTTTTTGCAGTTTTTGTGTTATTTTTTCGCGCTCTCTTTTTACAATGTTACACACTTCTTTTTTAGGGCTTCACAGATGACCAGCTTACTTTGGTTCATCAGAACCGAGTGATGGTGGAAGACAGAGAGCGTGAAATCCGCCAAATTGTACAATCTATCTATGATCTCAATGAGATTTTCAGAGACCTTGCAGGCATGGTGGTAGAACAGGTCAGTTTCTATTTGATTATAAACATCAAACAACACTTCACTCTGGACTTGTTATTTGGGCCTAAAAATGGTGTAAGAACTAGATCTTTACCCTGCATCGTGTGAGAAACAAGCGGAGAAACAAGAACTTTACAAGTGAAAAGCAGTTGTTTTTCCACAGTCTCTCTCAGATTTGACATGCTGTTTAGTGTCCTACTGAAATGTTTGTTTGTGTGCGCGTATATATATTTATACACTAGCTGTGGTAGAACAGCAATTCTGTAAACATATAACAGTGTTTTCTCTGGTGCAGAAAGTATAATTAAACCAATTTTTTTAATGTGGCATCAGTGTGTGAATTCTAAGCAATGTTTGGCTAGCGTTGTGCTCCTAATAAGCACCAAGATCTCCAGGTGTTATCATTACGGTGAACTGTATGTGCTGGACCTGTACCCACAGTAAAGGAACCAAGCTTGGATCACCAGACAGTTGCAGGTTATTTTCTATTTGAGGATTAGTTTTGTATTTGTGCCAGTATGTTCATACGCCACAGGGCGTGACTGGAAGCACAAAAAAAATGTAACAAAAAACTTTGCAACACAGCACACCAGAGTTAAATGCACAGTCTTGTGCACACATCAGTTTCTGAATGCTTATTTGTTCCCTGCTTTTATACCAAACGTACTTGGTTACATGTGTCATATGTCTCAAAGACCCTTTGCTTAAATGTGTCTGTGTGGGAAAGGGAGAGAAGCATGGGGTAAGGAGGGCAGAGTCATTCTATATTATTATAACTATCTTTCTCATATCTTTTCATGGGACAATACTGAAGATATGACACTTATGACATGATACAATGTAATGTAGTGAGTCTATAGCTTGTGTAACAGTGTAAATTTGCTGTGCCATCAAAATAACAGCCATTAATGTCTAACCTGCTGGTCTGTTAATATGGTGTTATCAGTCTTATACTGGAAATTGGAAATTTAGCATGGTACCTCATGGCAAAGATCTCTCTGAAGATTTGAAAAAAAAAATGTTGCTCTACATAAAGATGGCCTAGGTTATAAGAAGATTGCCCACACCCTGATGGTGAGCTGCAGCACTGTGACCAAGAGCATACAACGGTTTAATAAGACAGGTTCCACTCGACAGACCTCACCATGGTCACAGCATATCTCCAGACCTAAACCCTATTGAGCATCTATGAGGCATTCTCATAGTAAAAATCCAATACATTATCTCACAAAAGTGAGTACACCCCTCATATTTTTGTAACCATTTTCTTATATCTATTCATGGGATAACACTCAAAATAACTCAACACACAGCCATTAATATCTATGATGATAGATGGAATGGTGTGTTCAATTCGGTGTTATCACTCTCACACTCTCTCATACTGGTCACTGGAAGTTCATCATGGCACCACATGGCAAAGCTCTCTCTGAAAATCTGAAAAAAATGTTGTCATGGAGGAGTGGAATAGGATTCCAGTGAAGCTCTAGTGAACTAAATGCCCAATAGAGGTAAGGCAGTGCTGGAAAATAATGGTGGCCACACAGAATATTAGCAATTTTATTCAGGGGTGTACCAGTGGTTGCCAGTGGTTTAGACATTAATGGCTGTGTTGAGTTATTTTGAGGTACAGCAAATTTACACTGTTATACAAACTGGAGCCTGACTACATTGTATCTAAGTGTCATATCTTCAGTGTTATTACATGAAAAGATTTTTGGGGTGTACTTACTTTTGTGAGATAATGTATACTACGTTTTTGTATCTGAAATGTGCTCTACTACTTATGTTGCTTTCTTTAGCAACGTTGAAAGATCGCATTGTATTATTTTACTTTCTGTAAACTTTTTGCTTATGCAAAATGTGATGTTTTCCGCTGTTATGTTAATGCACTTGAAATGGCCACAAATGCTGTGTGATCAGCCAAGTCCTATTTTTTAAAGAACCGTGTAACACTTGAAAATGTGGACTGTGTTAAGACGATTAAATTTAAATTAAGTTTAATAATTGTTGTGCTCAGATAGTTGAGATGTACACAGAAGCTAATGCGGACACGGGAAGAACATGTAGACTCCACACATAAAGGGCCCAGACCATGCCTCCTGGGATAGAGCCCAGACCTTCTCACTATAAAGCAACAGTACTACCCATCAAACCATTTCAGCACAGCATTAGAAACAGGACAGCACGTCATATTTTTTGCTCTTCTTATGGTCCTCAAGGTCCAAATGATTAACCTTCCTAAAATCAGAATTGGACATAATGGAAAATGCATATAAAACAAACAGTATTTTTTTTACATTTACTTTTATTTCATTGCACACAGTATGAACCTCAGTTATTTAATGTTTTGTTGGTCAGCTTTGTAATTTGGTCTTAAACATCCACTCCTGCTTTTACAGGCATATAACACATTTAAAACAGTTTGGTATGGTAAAGCATTCACTTTTGTAATGTTGCCACCCTTTTCACCACACTTTAAAGGATACAACGTTATTTAGTTTTGTAAACAGATTAGATGTGCAGGTCATCTATGTAGAATTTTTCATTTGGATTGCATGTAGACCAGTTCAGTACCCATACCCTTGTCTTCCACAGCTTTATCACGTGTGCAGCATGTGGTTTTGCACTGTCTTGTTGAAAATGCAGCTTGAGCAAATTTTGAGGGCAGCATATGTTGCTCTAAAATTTCTGTGTGCTTTTCTGTGTTAACGCTGCAAATAACCTAACTATGGCAGGCCTTGAATACACATTTCCACTGTGTGATTATCCATTCTAGCTGTCTCTGAGCCCAGAGAAGTTGACACAGCTTCCAAACATAGTTAATATCAAGCCTCTTTTTTGCAAGGTAAAGTTTAGTGCCATTTCTGAATGTAACTCCTTAATGTAGTGCTTAAAAAATAACAAAAGTTAAAGTAAACCCTTGCCCATGTGGTTCTATCAGCTATTCAGCTTAATTTTGCACCCTTGACCTTTTTGCACCAGATTCCTTGAATTGTTTGATGATGATGATGATATTCACTGTATAGGGATAAATATGCAAACCCCTTCCAATTATTCTTTGAGGTGCATTAAAAAAAATATTTCAATAATTTTCTCATGCATTTACTGACAAACTGGAGATCCTATGTCCATCTTTGCTCATCAAAGTCTCTGCCTCTATTAAATCATTACAATCCGTTTTTGAAGTCACTGGTGTAAAGTCACATCATTATTATTATTTTAGTATTCCTTTCTAGCCATGAATGACCACGTTATCACTTTCTGTAATGTTTTATAGGCCTGAAAGGCATAAATGAATGGATATTTATTAACAAATGAAATGAAGTTAACCAGACAAAAAGTATCTAATACTTCATACTGCCTGCAATGAAAGACAAGTCAAAGTAAATGTAAGAAATGGCTACATAACAAGTTACAATGGAAACAAACAAATCTTTTTTATTATTCCAGAGTTGCACGTCCATAATGCATTCACAAGTAAAATACATATACAGGCTTTCCCATTCTAGTCAAGTTATTTCTACATCTTAAAAAACAAACATTGGAACGTTTTCTCAAAAAAAGCTTTCCAATGATCTAGGCCCACAGCCGTAACTGAACAGTTAGTTGAAAGTGGCAACAAAATTTCTTAAATGTAATGAGGAAGAAACCTTGGCAGCCTTCATTTAATATGTAAACATTAAAGGTTAGTTATCTGTTTAAAAGAATAATAGTTTAAATAACAGATGCTAAATGTTAAAATATGTGGAGATATAATAAGTAATTAATGAGAATGTAATATTATGAATATAATACAAGAGAGGATCTAAAACTGTATAATACAATAGTATTACATTTCATTTTTAAAAAAATCTTGTTTTATAGAAGACTTTTGAGTTATTTAGTACAGTAAACAGTCACTGTAGATTCTCCTTAGTAAGTTTTAAGACTCAAGAGGGAGTTATGGTCCTCTGTGTTCTGAGTAATGGTGCAAGTACACAACTGGTGTCAGATGAACAGCCTGAGTGGAGACAGAACAGGTGTTAAGTTTCACATTGGCTACTGTTAACATTTTTTTGTTTAATACAGTTGTGCTTGCTGACTTTGAAAGCATTACTATAGTTAAAGACATTATAATTGTTGGACAGTTTCATATAGATATATCATCTATAATAATTAAACGGTTTTATGTAAACTTTTAGTAACAATGTACATTAAGACAGTTCCTCTGTGTATCTAAAACAGGGTACAGTTCTTGACCGAATTGACTTCAATGTGGAGCAAGCCTGCATTAAAACAGAAGATGGTCTAAAACAGTTACAAAAGGTAAAACTCTTTATCCACTGATTTCCATGGTTATGTTTATGCCTTTAAGCTCACTTGCTATGATCTGTGAGCCAAAAAATATGTCTAGAGCTTATTAAAGCTGGCCTTTGTTTCCTTACCTGGAAAATGTTTACACTTATTTACACTTCGGATTGGATTTTCTAGCCTTGCCCTCTATAGGAGGTCACTATCTTCAGTATTCAGCCTAGATCTCTGCAAGCATTTCCAAAACAGAGTGGTTTCACTTTTGTGAAAACTTTACTCCTTTAACAACCTTCGCAAGTGCCAGGTTGAAAAGGTTTGTATTGATTAATTATGATCATTTTTGTTATCATAGGGATGCTTTGTGTTATTTTGTTAATTCACTAGGAAAAGATGGATTGATAAATATGTGGAACCATATATGACTTATTAAAACACTAATTAGTGCAAGTTTTATGTAATCTGACACTGTATTAGCAAAATAATTCACAATACACTAAGTTGTATGTTGTATTTTTTTTCTTTTTAGGCTGAACAATACCAAAAGAAAAACCGCAAGATGCTGGTGATTTTAATCCTCTTCGTCACAGTCATCATTCTAATACTTGTTTTGTTTGTGAAAAAGCTTTAGTGGTGTGCCTCTTAAATATCAAAGGTGAAGTTTCTGAGGAACCAAAGGGCACAAAATATCGAGGTCATACAACGGTGCCCACTATTAACTGTACTCTGCAGTGTCTGGAGCCCTGTACATGAAACAGCACCAAGTGTTTTCCCTGTTTGCAGTATTGAAAGCTGCCTACATCCCAAAATGGTTTCCATCTGACTGTCTTGATCATGGAGGGGCAGGCAGAACAGTGGCTTCATCACTGCCATTACTGTCCTGAAAATCAAAGTCAAAAGCTAAAAGACTGCTTGATATTGTATATTTAGTATAGTCTTATCACACCATTGTTTATTTTCTTTTCCTTAATTCAGTTATCAAATACCAATAGCAAAAATAACTGCAGCAGTAGCAAACAAATGGTTCTTGCAAATGGAGTATATTCTAAACTTGTTTGTTTGCTTTTGCTGATCTCAATTGATGTTTGTGAATCATTAATTGTTAAGGCATTAGGTCTGGTCCAGTCTTGATTCCGCAAGCTCTGAGTGTTGACACTGAATGATGTGATTATTTATTGTGATAAATTGTATTACTGACCTTTTACCTCCGAGTCCTTTCTCGATACAACTCAGTTCTGTGTGTGAAAACAAAAGACTCACTACTTACTCTATATTGCCTATTCTGTAATCTTAAATGGAATTGTTTGATCTTTTATGAAGAAATGTATACGTACAAGAACAGTCCCATGAAGGTGGAAATGAATGATCAGATCTGAGCAAAGTTTTTTTTTTTTTTTTTTTTTTTTTTTTTTTTTTTTTTAAATGCACACATCTCCAGTAGCTGTTCACTTTCATGTCATAATCCTCAGCAGGGAATGTACCCAGGCCCACTGACATAGAGTTCCAGTAGCTGGTTCCTATCCACTGAGCCAATGAGGCTGTTGATTTGTATGGAACAATATTAATGTAAATAAGAGCCCTTTCAAATATTGGTGGAAACCTTACAACTGAAAGGAGGCTTGTCACTCTGTTATGCCACCTCTGGCTTGGATACATGATAAAATACAATTAGGCATTCCCAATCGGCTCCAAACAGGTTCCATATGGTTTTCTTGTGGCAAACTCACCCTGAAGACTTTAGTTGAAGCTGGCCTTTGTCTGGTCCCAAGGAGAACATGGATTATTTAGTAAAGACGATTACGGTTCCAAGCCATAGCAGTCCAGGTTTCTTATTCACAACACCACTGCAAACAAAGGTGGCTGTGGCTGGCTTTCTGGGTACAGTGACAACAAATTGCCTTCTGCTAAACGACTGGAAAGGGTCCTAGCAGAGAGAGGTGTGTGTGTGTGTGTGTGTGTGTGTGTGTGTGTGTGTGTGTGTGT
>JAYJMA010069635.1:0-10331 GCA_036873895.1 Parotocinclus cabessadecuia
TATACACACTGTAACTCAGTAGGAATTGTAGCTTACTGGTTTAAATCAAGCTTCTACAGAAATCTAGTAATGGATGATCCTGAAATTAAATTAAAGCACAGAGTAATACTGTTAGAGGCTAAAAACTAAGAACAAGGGATGGCTGCTCCATTATTCTGAACCCCAAGGGTGGACTGAGAGTGATGCTCAGGCTCTGCTTTGCTCCTCAGGGTTCAGTTACGAGTACTCAAGCTGCAGCAGTAACATCCTCAGAGACGCAGCCTTGTTAAGGAAAGTTCAGAACCTTACTGAGCTGATGGTTTTGAGTAAGTACAAACACAAAATAATACAACTTTGATGAGCAAGGCTCGTTTTGAAATACAGCCTAAATGCAAAAGCAATAGGTTTGTACACTTTGCACGATCCATGCTGTTGTCAACATACAATGCTCACAAAAAGCAAGGGATATTTCAAAATGAATTAAATTTTTTTCTGCTAATGAAACATCCCCTATTTTTTTCTACACAGTGTAATAGAAGCATCATGGTTTCTGTATGTTTACTGGCCACTTTATTACCCATACCTTGTCTGTACGGCATGTACACTTTTTAGTACACTTTAGTACACTTTTTTCAGCTCCTGATTCCCTTGCATTACAACACACTAACATTTGACTACAATCCGTCTTGAGAATGATTCTCAATCAAAATAACATTTGTTCAGTGGTAATATTGATGGCCATGGGAGACCATCTGTGAAAAGATGTGGTATCATTATAAACACAACTAGCTTCCAGATCCCAATCCACGTACAGTAAGTGCCATTGAAAGACCATCTGATTAACGTCTGTTTGCTTTAACAACTGAAGTCAGCATTTTATTAAATTATAATAGGAAATAAAAATAAATACATTAAACTCTACACAATATCAAACCTTTAAGAGGTCTGTCGCCCATGTGTGTGCAATTACCTTACTAGTCATGCACCTGCAACAAGCAAAAGCTAAAAATGGCATCCGTATGTGCCTGTCCTATAGTAAGTAGTACTTTGTTCGTTCCTTCTATACTCTATATTCTCTTCAACCTTTAACGATATAAACTGGTTCACATTCACTTGTTGATTTTCTGTTTCATTTGGCTGATCTTCTATGCTGATTGTACAAGCATCGCTCATTACATTTGGCTTCTGTCAAACAAAAGCATCAGGTCCACCATACCGCTTAAGTGTTACAGCATTCCCTTACCTTAATGTAGGTAATCCCAGTACACTACTGTATTTTTTTTACTAATTATTGTGAATTTCCATAAGGTCAAAAAGAATTAGAATGTGTGTAACAGTTTGGGCTTCCCCTCATTTTTTCAGAGGTCTCCCTGATGCATTTACGCATAGTTTGCACATGGTTTAATTGTGAAAATGTCCTTTTAAGTGCATTACAGCTGTATAAATAGTATTGCTTTGGTACTTATGTATCAGCAGATCTAAATCGTTATCAGGAGAGAAAAAGATGCGACTGATCCATCCTTTGTGCAATCAACAATTACAAATTTTTCATACAGGTACAGGTCAGTTTACGCTGGCTCAACTTCCGATTTTTCGACTTTACAATGGGAATCCAATAATACACATAAATACACATTTAACAGAAACTGCCCTCTGAATTGAGAGTTTTCCTGGGCAAGCGATACATAGCATGTGTAGAATACACAACACTCTGATGAGGAAGTCGGCAGTGTGTGATACAGGGAGTCACATAAGTTGACTGCTGGGAATTTTTTTTATTGTTTGTTGTTCATGTTCAATCCATCATTCAATAATTTACATGATAGTTTAAATACTTTATTACAAAAGAAACGTTAAGTTAATGTCTTTGCCCAAATGTTGTGATGGTGGCAGTTGTGTTTTAAATGGGTTCAACGCACACACTAGGCATTACAATGCTCTCCAACATTCCAGCAGTGCATGATGTAGGGAGTCACATGACGGGACTGATGGGTGCTGGGTAATGTAGTGAAGAAGCGCCGTGGTCACAGTAGTGTTTTAAAAGTGTTTAATGTAGGCTGTGCTATTACAGTATACATTAAGCTCTTAAGTTTGTGATACATTAAGAACGTATATCTGTTGTAAATCTGGCAGTACCTGTACAAACGATTTTGGTTGGACCAGTTGTATTGTCTTATGATTCATCTCAAGCTTTCTTCCCCGTAATGTTTAGTGAGATTTTCCTTTCCACTGCCACATTTTGCTTGCTCACTGTCAGTTTGAGCTCCTGAGAAAATGAGCTACCGAATGAGCGAAGAAATTTCAATTTGAAGTATTTCTGCTTTGTTAGTGATAGATCAGTGGAAAACAGATCTCTTGATAGAGAATATAGTGCATTAAACAGTATAAAGTAATGTAATTTGCGTAGAAAAAAACTTTTCAATAAAATAAAATAAGAAATAAAACTTCAATATGGACATGGATTGCATGGCTTAACGCCTTTATTTGACTAAATCAGCAGCCTGGATCACAACCACAAATACAAAATGAAAGTATCTGATCTCTTCACCTTTTCTACAGTAAAGAGGAGAGGCTACCAGAACTGATTACATTTTATTGAACACAACATTGCAGCTTCAGTCTTTTGCTAGTCAATAATTCATACGAGCAGATGGGAGGTCACCAGTGCTAATCTGACCCCAGCAGCAAGTGGATGAGAACATAACTGTTGTTGTCGTCTTATAGTACTACCAGAGTATCAGATATAAAAGCATGTTCTATATGGTTCTCTTTAATCCAGTCACAATCTTTATGTCTACCTGGTGTGCTTCATAGCATCTGAGATCTGGAGCCGAGAGATGAAATCTTAAAGCGTAGAAAGCGATTTACTGTAAGCTCAGTAAGAGTGTTTTTAAGTAAACACACCACACGAACCAGCACTTATTTTGTTTGCAGTGTGGAGCATACTGCAGTGGATATTATCAGAATGAGATGCCACATTACATTTCAACCAGCTTGTTGGTGAGAGAATGGCTAGAGAGATCCGCCTTCTGAAACACCACTAACAAGTCTTCATTAGAGCTGGGAAAAGCACCATGGTGATCCACACCTATCACCAGAGAGTTTTTTATAAAATATATTTGTAAAATAAATGTTATATTTATATTTATAAAATAAATCAATATTTTCCTCCATTAATGCTCATTTTTCTGCCGTCCCCCTTTACCATGCCAATCAGGGGCGGGCCTTCAGGGGTGTGCTCCAAATGTTTAAATGCCACAAATGATTTTTCCATCTCTGGTTTATCAAAACAGCGTACTTTACATTGGAAGTCACAGTAGAGGTTAGAGTCAGAGTAAAGTATCTGCAGTATATTACAGGCCCCTCCCCTTAAACACCCACATCAAGGGCAAGATGTAGAGTGAATTGGAAATGCTACCCAGTGTGTTATAATAAAAGGCAAGCAAAGCAGCTAATTTACAAATAACTTGGCTAAAATAACTTTTTAGTGTCAGTAAAACATCTGGGGCAGCATGGTGAGTTCTAGGGTTGCTGCCTCACAGCAAGAAGGTCTTGGGTTCAATCCCAGGGTGGAGCAGTCTGGGTCCTTTCTGTCTGCCTTCAAGACTGAGTTTGTCTGTTCTATCAGCAGGTGCTGCAACAGTTCTCTTGTACAGTTGTACCTCGACCACTTCAGAATTCAGTTTTCAATGCATTTTGATGAGAAAATTTGCCACTGCGCTTTTTTCAATACTCTGCACACTAGTTTAAGCTTATGAGTCAAGACTCGTTCAAACCAAAAATCATGAGTCAGTTTCACGCTAACATCATGCTTTTACTTTTCAGTTTCAACACATTACAAATTTGTCTTGCCCAATAGTAGGTTAAAGTAAGTGTTAAAGTGAAACAGGCCCAGCTATGATACAGTATATGATAAATGATAGACTATGATAAACTTCTCGTTTATGTTGGATTTGTTTGAACATGTCCCCATCGTAAATCAGCGAGTATCTGTACAATGCAACTCCATTAATGCATATCATGCCTTATACAGGGTGGTTATTTTGGGGGTCTGGAATTGATTCATCCAATTTACAATATTTCTTATGGGAAAGATTGTTATTGTTTTTGGCATTAGATACGCCTTCTGGAATTAATTAATGTTGAGCACCGAAGTTCCACTGTACTAGTTTTCTATTCAAGTCATTCAAATATGACTTAAATGTCAGAAGTCATTCAGATGTGAATTACATATATATAAGACTGGTTTTTAGCTTATATTATAATTCTTAAGATCCACAATTCAGATGGACGTACAACTGCACACAACTGTACAAATTTTCTATAAAACGTCAGTGAAGTAGTCTAACCGAATGTGTACGTGTGTGTGTGTGTGTGTGTGTGTGTGCGCGCGCATGCGACTGCTTTTTCTGATACTGATTGGCATTCAGCAATATCCTGAAAATGGATGTTTATCATTAGATATGAACAATTATTAAATATAGAACATTTAGACTAAAAAGCTAAAAGTGATTCACAAAGATTCTCTTCCTTATACGGCAATGCTTTGGCCTAGGCTCGTACTTTTTTGGCTTGAATGATGTGTACGTCTGACAAAAATAAATAACTAAAATCACCTCCACCAAAAATCCCATCCATGACCCCCTTCCAAAAAAGTCTGGGCTAAGTCCCTAATGTCTTTAAATCTTAGGAATGATTCTTAATAAATTGCATTTCTAGAGGTTTTTTTTTAAACTATGGACATTGTCGCAATGCAGCTTTACAAAAAGCAGAGCTTAGACCCATATTGAGCAAGCTGGAGGTGACAGTGTCCTGAGGCACTAAGCCTATCAGGAAACGATTCCACCAGTTTCTTAAGATATTTCCTGTCAACAGTGGCCCACTCTTATATTAACAAAGTGAAGCTTGCACAGAGCGAGTGCCTGCATGAGACCTTTCATCACGCTCGCTGAGCCAGTCACACAAGATCGGTCCTGTGTACCTTATAAAGCTTATCCTGTAACATCATAGAAACAACATTGTGTTTTTGCTTGAACTTGGACTATGATGCATACATCTGTGATCTGCTAAGTTTATTATCTCCAGATCAATAAAATGAAATAAAGTAGTATTTCATATGTACATAGGTAAGAGCTTTATAAGAATGCAAAGAGAAAATACATGCAAGTGCATTTGCAGTATTTAAAAAAATGATTCTACAGGCTACAGTGGCAAGTATTTAGTGAGGCCTTCCTTTGCTCCCCACTTGAGCAATAGAAAGAGGAAGGCTAAGGTATGCTAACGCTAACAAAGATTGGAATGAAATCAGTGGAAAAGACGATTATAGAGGTGCAAATCTAAGTCTGAAATCTTTGGATGCAAGTGACTGTACAGTGGAGGAAATAAATATTTGATCAGCTCATGGAGTCTCACTGATCATGAGAAAAGTTAAAAATCAGCCAAGAACTACACGGGAGGAGCTGGTTAAATGATCTCAAGGCAGCTGGGACCACAGTCTCCAAAAAAACCATTGATAATACACCGAGCCGTAATGGTTTGAAATCCTGCAGTGCACGCAAGGTTCTTCTGCTCAAGAAGGCTCACGTCCAGGCCCGCCTCAAGTTTGCCAATGAACATTTGAAAACAGGTGTTTTTCTTCTAAGAGCACAGGCCAATTTCACCGTATTTAAGGGAAGATGAATGGGGCCATGTACCGCAAAATCCTGGGTGACAACTACCTTGCCTCCACTGAAAATGGGTCGTGGATGGGTCTTCCAGCACGACAACGACCCAAAACATACAGCCAAGAAAACAAAGGAGTGGCTCCATAAGAAACATATCAAGGCCATGGATTGGCCTAGCCAGTCTCCTGACCTTAATCCCATAGAAAATCTATGGAGAGAGTTGAAGCTTCGCGTTTCCAAATGCATGCCTAAAAAACTTAATTTGGAGATGATCTGCGGAGAGGAGTGGGCCAAAATTACTCCTGAAATGTGTGCAAACCTTATAAAAAAACTACAAGAAACATCTGACTGCTGTGCTTGCCAACAAGGGTTTTGCCACCACCATCTACACCAATTTTGTTTAATTAGGGGGTCAAATGCTTATTTCCTTGAATGAAAATTTAAATACATTTTTATTTCTCATTTCATGACTTTTCTAAGCTTTTCTTTTGCTATCCTATGTGTCACTGTTAAAATAAAGCTGGCATGATATAATGAGACGTTTCATTAATTTTTTTGTATGAAAACTTTTAAAGTCAGTGGGGGATCAAATACTTATTTCCTCCACTGTACATTATATATGGTCATCACACCATTGCTAAAACATCAATCTATCTAATGGCCTTCTATCTTTTGCAGTATATGTAAAGAATGCAATAGAGAGGGGAAATCAGGCTTAATATACCAATAATATCATAGTAAATGACGTAAACAACAGAAATACTCAAGCTAGTTGCATATTCACTATCCCAACCATGGCTTGTTTCTTGCTAGCTTACTCGGTGTATTTACAGACAGATGTTTATTTTTATTTCTGAAGTGTAAGTAACACAAAAACAATGCACTTTTTTAAGTATTACCTTTTAAAGAAGGAAAAAACAATCTAGTTCAACTTTCCACTGGACTGTGGTAGCCTAGAAGGTAAAGTACGGGATTACATAGCAGAATGTCCAGGGTTTAAATCCAACAGCTGTCAAGCTAGCTGAACATAACTGTAAGAATTGGAAGATTGTATAAATTGTAAGTTTCTCTTTATACGGGCATCTATCTGGTTAATGACAAAAATGTAATGTAAATATCATTTTCTTAAAAAAAAAACCTACTGCCACCTGCTGGTCTTCACATGTAAAGAGTGTACGGCAGTGTGAGTCATCAGCTGTAGCATTTGCATCTTCTCTGAGTGAACTGAGACATTAATCAACAAGAGCCCATAATTAGCTGGCACTAGTTTTTCAACATAGCCTTGATGTGTCACAGCCGTTGCTTATCTACACAATTAAGCTAACAGCTCCAGTTCAAATTTAAAACAACCAAACACCAGACACCAAACACTTGGTTTGTGTCTTGATTTGGAGTAAGAAAGAATTAAAAATCTAACCTTTACTTGACATGTTCTCTTTTTGAGGTGTCGTGAGACTGCAGTCAGGAAGTGTACGCAAGCGTAAACCGGCCAAAACAAAGATGTAAACATGGCAGACGAAACGGATGATAAGTGGTGTCGCAGACCTCACTCTCTGTCCAAATGGTTGTTCTGATTTGACACCCGTTTTCCTCCGGGGAAAATAATAATGGCATCTTAATTACCATCATTATAAGGACATCAAGTTTTTAATTAGACAAGTCAGTCTATTTAAGAGGCATGACTTTTCAGTCCCAAACTAGTGCTCTCTCCAAATCAGCTGGCAATGTCTGTTTATTTCTGTTTCTCCAAACTAATGATCTGCATGCCAAAGTATGGCTTCATGCTTCTACAAAACCGCATCATGTTTTCATGCAGATTGTTAGAGAGGAAGTGCTTTATTTTTAACAGAGTATGGAACTCCATGAATGCAACGAGGATTAATGAAGCTTGTGAGAATGTTTGAACAGAAGAGACAGAGGACGAAGGACAGATGAACAGCATGGAAGTGATGACGTAAGAGAGCGAGAGACTATTGGAAGGGGAGACGGGAGCAGATCTTAGTTGGCATTCATAAATCCTACTGTGCATGTGTGTGTCTTGCCCATCATAGTGCGAGCATGGGCAAGAAGCAACTGCATCAATTCAGCTGCCTCAGCATCTCAATCAATCACTTAATAAAGGACAAGAGAGAGAGAGAGAATGAAATGGAGAGTGAAAAGTGAGTGAGAAAGAGAGGGGTGTCGCAATCCTACATACATGAACATACGATCCGCATTAATGGACATTCACACTTAGATGTTTGAATACTGTTTTCAATAATGAAGTTCTTTCTCATTTCTGGCATTTATTCGTTTTCTAACTTCCCATTTCCATTTGAATTTTTGTGCGAGAAGGGCAAGTTAATAATATGCTAGAACGCTGTAATATATCTGGTGGGTATCAAATTCCAAACTGTGTCGTGACAAGCCTGTTCACACCTCGGCTTTGTCCTCACACTCATACAGTGACACATGGACACTCACAGCCAGCACTCTTACACCTCACCACATGTACTAAACATCCACACACGTCACCGTATGGCTGCTTTTTCGGGACTTAACCTCCTCCTGCCTGTCATCATCAGATTCAGCCTCCTTCTCTCACTGCACCAGAAGGCTCCCTTGCCCTCATATGTCACTGCAGACTGTCCGTGGCTTCCTCGTCTGAGTCATCCTCAATCTGCTAAGACCTAGAAAAGTGTACTCCTGTGGTTTCTCCACGACCAGTCGCTCCACCCAGGCTCAAGCAGGGTAATCAGCTTTCACATCCTAGTTTCCTATTCATGTCATTTATGCCAAAAATAAAATTCACTAAAATATCACTACAACTGAATGTTTGCTTTGCTGCGGTTATACAGAGGCACAGCGGTCAACAGGGGTGATGCAACACTGTTTGGTTATGATTCAACTCGAGTTGCTCATTTGATAAAAAATATCTTATTTTCTGCAGTAAAAACAATAAAAACAATGCTTATTTTCTGAACATTAACATTGTTCATTAATGAACTGAACCTTAACATTGTTGGTTCAACATTGTAAGTGCTTCAGTGTAGTTGCTCCATATACACTACTCAAAAAAACTAGGGGGGAACTTCAAAATCAAATATCAGACAATAAAATATCGTTTCTAGCTCTGTATATTCCTGTTTTAGCTCCTAGCTCTGTATTTCTATTTATTTTAGCTTCTAGCTCGGTGTATCCTTGTTTTAGTTTCTGGCTCTCTGTATTTCTATTTTAGCTTCTAGCTCTGTGTATTCCTGTTTTAGTTTCGAGTTCTGTATATTCCTGTTTTAGTGTCTAGCTCTGTATTTGTATTTTAGTTTCGAGTTCTGTATATTCCTGTTTTATTTTCTAGCTCTGTATATTCCTGTTTTAGTTTCTAGCTCTGTATATTACTGCTTTAGCTTCTAGCTCTCTGTATTTCTATTTTAGCTTTTAGCATAATCTATTCCTGTTTTAGCATTTAGCTTTCATGTTATATTCATTTTCCTTTATCCTCTTTAGCCTTGGTTGTGTCAGCCTGTTGTAGTTTTTCCACTTAAAAAGCCACACACACTTGCACTTGCACTTATGCCCACCTCTTGCCCGAGTCTGTGCATGACACTGAGTCAGAAGTAGGATGTCCCAGGGAAAGAGTTATGACATTTGATCTGTCAAGGAAATCCGCCAACCAATTCATGGCTGTAAAAACTATGTCACAGTAAATGAGATTAGCCTTTTTACATATAATTGTTAATTTGCTGTGAAATTACAAAACAAAGAAATTATTATGAAAAAGCCTGTGAAAATATTTAGGACCTTGTGAATAATTGGTAACATTAAGTGTCAGTTCCAGTGTCTGAGATTTGTCAGGTTCATGTTGATTACAAGGTAGGCCTTTTGGTTTTTGGCAGTGCAGTACCACTCTAAGCTAGAGCTTATGCTATATTATAGAGTTTATGACACAGTGTTACCTTATCAAATATTCACTTATAATATATTAACTAAATGTTACACCTAATTAGCGAATGAATGGCAAAAACGGACAGAAACTAAAAATGATCTATGATTTAAAGTGCATTTATTCACCAGGCCAGTTATAGTACTTTATCAATACTGAACACAAATATAATTAAACAAAATAGGACATACAAATTATAATTATAATAATTAGAAATCACAAATTCAATTAAAATGATTTCAGATAAAAAATAATTGAAAGAATTTGAAGTAAACCACTTTCACCATTCACCATTCAGTAATATATATATATATATATATAATATACAGAATTAATTGTGCGTGCATTTCCACTAATGTTACTATATTACACACACACAAACACACACACACACACACACATTGTTTTTTGCTTGTTTTCTCTTTATCTTTAGAGCTTTGATCCATCAAACACAACTATACCCAAGTACATTTTTTGAAGGTGTACAAATAATACACTTTAATCTATACCAAATGTATTACTGAGACAACTTCTGACAGCTAAAGTACATTTAAATTGTAATTAAGTGGTTTTAACTGTCCTAAAAGCTTTTAGTAAGCAATTATGTACAACTGTCATTAGCACAATGATGGCGGTTTGGATGGAAGTCCTGACACTCAGTCAAGGGAAAAAGTGGGAAGTGTGTTTTCCATTCAGAGTACACACACACACACACACACACACACACACACACACACACACACACACACACACACACACACACACACACA
>JAYJMA010069646.1:0-10331 GCA_036873895.1 Parotocinclus cabessadecuia
CACAAAGCACTAAGGGCCACTTTAGAGACACCAATTAACCTAACACGCATATCTTTGGACTGTGGGAGGAAACCAGAGTACCCGGAGTATTCCCACGCAGACGCGGGGAGGACATGCAGACTCTACACAGAAAGGACCCAGGCTGCTCCACCCTGGGATTCGACCCAGGACCTACTTGCTGTGAGGCAGTGGTGCTACCCATCGAGCTGCCCGTTTTGTATTCATTTACACAAAAAAAATCCACATCGTAATACTGATTTCCAGTTCAGGATACCGAAGGGCGGAACTACATCTCCCATGGTTCTATACCCAGTTGATGACGCAAGCGAGAGTGGCCGTACACGCTCTCAGGCTCCTTACTGAGTCAGTGTAGCCTTCTTGTGTTACTAGCTGTTGCTATATATATTTTAATATATATACTATATTTATTGTGATTGAAACTTATTTGATTGAAACTTATTTCTTATGGCTTCACCGCTCAAAGTGTGTATTGTAGGCTCAGGAAACTGGTGAGTACTCAAGTGTGCAGCCTAACGATGTGGAAAATGCTTGGTATGTGTTTAAATATGGTGAAGGAAAGTCGCATTTAAAAGATTGTAGCTGTTAGAAACTGTATTCGGGACAGTATGTGGCTGCTTTAAAATTTATTTACAATCATATTTCCCTAAAGTCAGAGTCAAAAGCGTGTGCTCACCTGATTATTTAGAATTCATAGGCGACCATATGCAGGGAGCCATTACTCTTCTGGATTTTTCTTTTGGAACATGAATACTGGGATTCCATTCCATTCATTCCAGCCTTGTTGTAGTTAGAAGCAAATTTATGTAAATGCATCACATCTTGGTGTAAACCTTTTCCAAATGTGAATATCGGCATGTTTTATTTGTCCGTGAAACAAAGAATAATAATATTCATCGTCAGATGTGGTACTAAATACCACAAGTCAGACCAGAAATCACTAGTATTTGAAAAAAAAATAGATGTTTGTATGTACATTTAGTAATTAAGCAGAGACTGTTACAGTAGTAGGTCCTGTCCCAGGGCCAACCAGCGGCAGCTTGGAAGTGATGTGAAATCAGGATTTTTTTTTCAATTCATTTTTATTTCGTCATCTCTCTACATTTTGTGTACAGAGCAATTGCAGTGTTATTGTTAGATATTAATAACTGTCTTGCTAAGTACTAATGGGAATAAACTATTAGAAGTCCTTTACATGTTTTGTTGGGTCATATCCTTGGCCAGGCATAATATCATAGTATCAATGATCTTTCGAACCCTTGCTCATTTTGTTATTGAGGATTACCCTCACTTCAGTATGACCCGTTCAAATTCCAGTGCGTGTGTACGGAGATTACATAATAGGGTGCGTGATTTGATTCACTATATTTAATTCATTAGCAGTAGTTGTAATTACTTTTGAACAATCACTTTTTTCCGTATAGTGACTATAGAAAATCATTTTGCTTTAAATACGGTCATCATTTTATCTGAATATGTCCCTACCAGTCTTGCAAACCTAGGTTGGGAATATTCGGCCATTCCTCCTTGCAGAAGTGGTTTAGTTCAGACAGATTTTATGGTGACTAGCAAGGCACTGCTTTCTTTAAGTCCATCCACAGATTTTCAGATTTATGTCAGGACTCTGAAGCACATTCACCTTTCTATCCTAGTCAGTTTTTGGTAACCCTACCCAGTTTAAGCTGTCTAGCAGAAGGTTGCGTGTTTTCCTCAAGAATTTGCATTTACAGTATTTAGAAGACCCCACTTATCCAGGGTGACCTCTACAACCTTACAATCCGAGCAGTTGTGGGTTAACGGCCCTGCTTTATGACCCAACAGTGGCATCTTGGTAGAGGTGGGATTTTAACCCTTAAGTCCAGCTGCTCCTTGAGTTCAACTACTAGTGTGCATGGTAACCCACACGTTCATCAGTGCTTGGGTGAAGTGCTGTGTGAAGGTAGGAAAAGGATAAAAGACGATTTTAAAGCTTTATTGCTCTATTGTTTTTTTTCTGTTGGGTGTGGGTCCATTAACCTGGTGTGTGATGTGGAAGGTGATGGGTGTACCTGAGCACGTTTACATTTGTTACCCTGAAGGGTTCATTACTTATCCAAACGGGTATGTCATCAATGAAGTTGGAATAATTATTAGAATCTGTTACTGTTCTTTCCATTATTAGGCATGTTATAATGTGTACAGTCAGTTGGAAAATTTATTTGTCCTAAGCCAAGGATTTCAAAAGGATATGATGCTTTTCTAGTGGTACTGTACGCGTATAGGAAGCATTGTGGGGTAATGCGCTTGAGTGGGTAAACTGGTTCTTGTCTTTTCTCGTTCTGCATTTAGGGGCTCTGCTATTGCCCGAATCATTGGTCACAATGTGCAAAAACTCAAGCGCTTTGCCACCACCGTCCAAATGTGGGTGTACGAGGAGAACGTGAATGGTAGAAAGCTGACAGAGATTATCAACACTGACCACGAAAATGTCAAATACCTCCCGGGATACAAGCTTCCCGAAAATGTGGTAGGTGTGCTTTATTTACATTAATAGTGTTTAGGTAATACAGTATTATCCATAACAATAGATTAGATTGCAATAAAAAGTTGATATAGCTCAACACGACTAATATAACATGTAGGTTCTCCAGATTCAACATGCCACATTTCATGATTCCTGCAGTACCAGAAGTTGACCCCCCTCAACCCCTTCATGACAAGTATCTTCACCTCTTAGCCATTTGTTCATATAACCTGCTGCAAAGTTGACGCGAAGCCATACATGAGCTTGTAGTAGCAGTCCTGAGGAATACCGGCTCATTCACTGGCAATGGCAAGGAATCACTGGCAGTGGAGTCCAGTGCAGTAACATTCTTTGGATTGCTTGCTGCAGCTGCCTTCTTCAAATCCCACCAAAGATTGTTTTATGGGTTCCAAGTCAGTAGACTGTGAGGGCCGCTCTAGACAAATTCTTCATCTGACACCAGTGAAACCAACCATTTCTCTATCTGAAACCAAACCTCGGTGGACTTGCGGTGGACTTAGGAGCTCTGCCATGTTGGAAGGTCCAATAGTGCCAAAGCTTCAGCTTCCTCACAGAAAGCATGAAGGATTTGACGATATTTCTTGCCCGCCGCTCAAAGCAGCTTTACAATTTTATTTATTACTTACTTTATTTTATATCATACAATATTTTTTTTTTCAATTTTACATCAACTCCCTAAACATTATAATGAATAAACAGTGAGAGGACCAGAACTCAGAGACCCAAACTGTACTGCTCACAAGAGCATCCCCTAATTGGGTGGATTAGTTTCACTCCACCAAACAGAATCCTAAAGCTTATGTGGTTTATTAATGGGGTATTATGGTAGCCTAGCAGTTGAGGTTAAGGGTGGGCGATATGGCCCTAAAATAATATCATGATATTTTAGGGTACTTTTGCGATAACGATATATTTGGTGATACATCTCAACAACATACAGTTGCAACAAAATATGTTCTAGGCCTCTAGACTACCTCATCTTGCTGCATTTTGACTTTCCTCGTTTTCAGCTGCATGCTCCTGCTTGAGGTGGTGAAACGGATTACGTACGTTTCTCCCTTTCTTTTTACAGACCTTGTGCATATCTTGCATATCACAGTAGTTTGTTTCACGTCTGATATTTTGTATCAAAACCACCTCCACACTGCCAAAGTCGCTCCCCTTTTTGAGTCGCGTAATGGTCGTACAACATACTCTAAATGTAAATGGCGATGAAATATCACCATATGAATGTTTTATGTTGGTAAAACAATTATAGCCGTGTTATTGCCAACGATACGATATGGCACACCCCTATTTAAGGTAACTGACCTATTGACCAGAAGGACCAGGGTTCAAATCCCACCTCAAGATATTTAAAGAGCGAGACAGGCAAGAGTTTCTATTCAGCAGTAGAATTAGGAGAAGAGACCACAGTCTCCGATTGGATAGATTTTGTTAATGAGATCTATATAATGGAAACAATTACCTTTTCCATTCGTCTTAAGAGGGTCAGATGCATAACTCCAGACTTCACATAGGTATTGAATTAATAATCCCGTGGGTCCTGTTTTTGTTTTTCTTTTGCTATGTTTTTTTTTTTCCTTTCTCATGTCCTCTACTCTCGTATCCCATATAATGTAGTTACCCTGCATATTTTATAATGCGCAGTGCAGTTTTTTTGTTTTCTCATTCTTCTTCAGTTCAAAGTTTGTATCTAAATCTGTAAAAACAAAAGGATAACAAATGGAGAAATATCATTCCTGCTTTATTTCAGTAATTTTTTTCCGTCTGTTTTTTGCTGCCTCAAAATAAAATAAAAGAATTTCAAAAAAGGAGGATAAGGCTGCACTGTGGTAGCCTAGCGGTTAAGGTACTGGACTATGGACCAGAAGGTCCAGGGTTCAGATCTCACCTCTGCCACAGTTGGGTCCCTGAGCAAGGCCCTTAACCCACAATTGCTTGGATTGTAAGACTGTATGAATTGTAAGTCTCTCTGGATAAGAAAGTCTGCTAAATGATGCAAATGCTGCAATAGCCTGCATAAGTTGGAATCTTCAATGTTCTAATGCATAATGCATGAATTCAACTTTTGCCACAACTCCATCATGGTCAAGTCATCTCAGGGTCTGGAGTCTAAATAGACCAACAGCCTATCACAGGGAATCTCACACACTCTGATACTAATAGAACTGGTTTATATTGCTATTGGTCTTGCATAAGCTCATCGCATCAAATAGCCAATTTTAAGCAGTGTTGAGAATGAGAAGGTCTACTTAGCGAAAAGACACCTTTCTTACCTGTGTCGGTTACCAAAAAGGCTTACTAAAAGGCTCGAAATCGGTCTGCAGCATCACATGAACGGAAAACTAAAAAAAATCGTGATCTTGCAGTTTGTAAAGATATTATATATTTTTTAGACATTTCAAGGGCAAGGGCATGCAAGAAAAACTACCTGATACATTTGTTGAGGTAGAAAATGAAAATGTTTGTATCTTACATACTTTGTTAAACAAAATATCAGATCTGATTATGTATAATCTGTTTTTTTTATTACGGCAACTAAATGCACTGCAGTATGCCATTATGCCACTCATTTCTAGCAGTAGAGTGCGCAACTGAATGCTTGCGCTTAGCATTAACCAACAATGGCTCTTGGGCGGCACAGAAGCAATTTCCTAGTCCAGCACCAGGGCAACTCAGGACTGATTCAAAAGAAGCAGGGTTGAGAGCTGAAAAAAATAACCTGATTCACATATCCGCTGCTCCTAATCTACACACGTGCTTAACAGAATGAAGAAACAGACATTCATATTATACGTGACGTGTGTAATGATGCTTCATTTATAAGCTTGTCCTTTTAAGTGACCAAAGTAAATGAATCAGGAGACCGCCATGCATGGTTGCTTTTCTTCATTGGCTGATCAAAGTCTTTGCATTTTTGTCTCACTGAGGACTAGCTTTAGCTTCTCAGAACGGCTAACAGTTGACGGTCAATTTTTAGCCCATGTACAGAGCCTGAAGGGTTGAATCAGCAAATCATTCGCTCATGAACGAGATCCACTATCATTAGATGGGTCAGTTAAATCTTTTAATGAGGCTCCTTCAGGATTATCCAGTGTGAGCTGGAGATTTACAGCCTTAGACTGTGTTTGGCTGGAAGAAAAAAAATAATCATTTTAAAGATTGTTTTGCACCTTTTATTACTAGACCCATGACGTAGTGCGTTTGAATTAATCACCTTTAGTCTAAGTGCACACAAAATATGTAGTTAAAAACGCTACCTATTATACACTGGTTCAGATGTCAAGGACGTTCAGGACCAGGACGGTAGCGTGAAACCAGAGCTTATGCACGGCATTATAACACTGATTTAAAACACGACATTGCGGATTCAAATTTTACATCAATGTACATGGAATAAAATCAATGTTTATCCTGGTCAGAGGTGCTGGAGGCTATTTTGAGATGCTCTAGCATAAGCAGAGGTATATCCCAGACATGGTGCCAGTCCACCTTAGGGTTCTGTATACACCCCACAGTATAGCCAGGGTTCAAACCCAGGCCCTCACAAACTGCTGTTTCCAACATCCAACTGTGATCAAGTAATAATTTATTTCAAAGATACAGATACTGCCCAAATTACGATGGCCCGACTTACAATATTACGACTTTATGATAGGAAAGCGATGAGCATAGATCCACCTTCAGCAGAAACCCCATTCTGATTTTCCCATTTTCTCGGGAAGCGATACTCTATTGACCTCTAATGAGTTCTGGGAGATGTAGTGAGGAAAAGCTGTGGTTATAGAATAATCGTTTTTAGTTTTTCTACTTTCAACACACTATACAAGCAGTTATTTGTAATATTAAATACTTCATTATTAAATAGCATTTAGGATAATGATTATGATAATGACAGTCCAAAGACATGCGTGTTAGGTTAATTGGTGTCTCTACAATGGATTAGCGCCTGTCTAGGGTCGCTTCTGCCCTCGCGCCCAGAGGTACTGGGTGGGCACCGGCTGGCCCGCGACTCCGTGTAGTTTCAAAAAATTTAATGGGTTTGCAATGGGTTTGTCAGAACGTATCCTCAGCGTAAATTGGGGAGTACCTTTGAGTAGCTTTCCTTGTGGATGGTGCAGTGGAAATTCACAAGCCCACCAGCAGCATCACCCGGGCTCAAGCCGTGGCGGAGCCTTGTGGCTAGGTAAGGTGTCACACAGACATGACTAGGCTGTGCCTAGAAGTGCTACGCTAACCACTCCTGAGTCCACTGCAGTACACTGGGGTCCTAACCTAAAACACGAATATGCCTGAACAGGGGCCAGACCCCTACATGGCCGTAACCTATAAAAGCAGGGCTAAAAGATGAAATAAATTCAGTGCATCACGATATATCGTGGCTGTCATACTGTGAGATGCGGAAAAGATTTATGGAACCCAAATGACCCGGCGGTCTCAGAGTTCGTAGCCGATGACTGGCTGACGCTATTAAGAAGCATTCCCCATTTTAGCTGCCAATGCACGTGCTACACACACACACACACACACACACACCAGAGTCGTCGATCTGTCTGGCCTCGTGTCTGCAGTGAGACCATGTCTCCAGCGAGGTCTGCTGGAATCTTCTACTGTATTTTTCTTGTATAATTCAGTGCCATGTGTGTACTGTGTGTGATTTATCTGTTGAGGAAAAGACAAATCCTAAATCCAGAAAAACAGAGAAACTTGGTTACTCAAACATTCCATAGTGAAGCTCCAAGAAAGAGCAACTCCAAAAGAGCAAGCTCCCATCATTGGCCTCTGAGGACTCCCCTTATACGGCGAGCTGGTGCTCGAGCCCCATTAGCAAATGGAGAGCAATGCATCTGTCCAATTAGAGAGCAGCAGGACAGATTTCATTACACGCTGGCCGTATGGGAGGTGCAGTTTATGCTGCTGCCAGCACTGTCCTGTCTCAGGCTCGGTTCTACCAGGGGACCGACTAACCCGAGTGCACGGAAAGCCTTTAGCTCTGTCTGCTCGATGCATCTCGCTGCTAATCTCATTAGCCTGCTAAGAAGCTCCATCCAGTTGGAGGAAGGCGGTCGGATTCGATTACACCCCAATCGATCCGAGAGCTTCAAGATCTCTCGCATCCTGCAGCAGCGTACGTTTCAGAGCCCGAGCCGCACGGTGAATTCTTCCGCCACGGACAAGTGCACGTATGTCTTTAGCTCGCTAAATTGATCTATCAGATGCCAGACTCGCAGTGTGCTCTCAGCGGTAGCCTTCCACAGAATGGCTATATTTGAACATACAGGCCACAACCTTTAAGTGATACATGTACGAAAGACCATAATTACAGACTGGGCCTGGTGGCAGAGGTTTGTAAAAAACGGAGCTTGGAAACCACAGGTCAGCTGCTTTCTATGCATGTGTGTGTCTCTACCCCATGGCCTCACCCTGTGGCTTGTGGTCAGCTTATGCTGCTGCGCGCTCCTTTTGTTTGCTTATTTTTTATTATAGACCACAAAGCCATAAACTACAGATCAGCTATAGGGCAATGAGTGCAGCAAAGACCAAAAACAGTTGAGGCTTGGCCCAGACATGCACTAATAAGTTATAGTGGCACATTATTTGGGATTTGTGTGACGGATCTCTAAGAGGAAGCAACTTGTATCTGTACTCATTACATTTATTGCCTTGGATAATACTCATTATTAAATAACCATTTATGGGTTTTTTTTTTACCTTTATGTTACCTTCTGCCGTTCCGTTGATTCCCTTAAGCAGTCTTAGTTGAGATCAAACAAACTACATTATCAAGAACGCCAGGTTTTGTCTCACACTGGTACAATTTACAGTGAACACTTAACCTAATGCGTGTCATTGCACTTTGAGAGGAAACCGGGGTACGTGGAGTACACCCGTGGTTTTTCCTGGTCCTCCTCATGCAAGTTTCAGTTACAAAAAAAAAAAGCCATAGCAACGCAGCAGAGCAATTGAAAATACTGTTTGTTTACTTCACTAAGAGCAGATTCAGTGTTCGGTTTGGGCAGCAACAGATCAACAGTGAAAACTTCTGCTCTCTAGAGACATCAGGCAAGCTGTAATCAGCAATCCCTGTTCATGTGAGGTCTCTGATGTCCTTCAGAAAACAAATAACGTCAATTATAAATCGGTTTTAGACCTAAAGTTCTCGAAAAATTGGTGCGTCACTACAGATGGTATCACAATTGAATTTGATTCACATTTAATGCACAGTATCCTGACAATTAATGCTTGTTTAAACTGAGTTTTAGCTTGTGCTTTTTAAAAGCAAAATTACTTTTATGCATGGCATGCTGTGATCTGTGAATAAACCCTAAACTCTCCTTCTAATGGGGTATGGGGTCTGGGGATGTCTGGGTGAGGATAGGGGGCAACAGGGTAAATCTGGCTTTGGATGCCTAATGAATTAGAAACCTCTTAAAACAAATGCTAATTTACTTATGCTCCAGTATTCTCTCCTCTCTCCCCCATGCTCCCCAGTTTTCCCAGTACTGTCATCAGAACTCTTGGTTCTAGCTGTATGCAATGACATACTTTACATTTGGGGTTTCACTATATAGCATTACAAAGCATGCAGGTACCTTGATGAACTCTAGCGCATGTCTGCCATGATGATGAAGAACTCTGCAGTGGATTTGGAGTACTTTTTAATGCTGTTTAAATGTTTTCCCTTAACGCCCTTAATACTACACCCTCGTTAGCGGTGCTGATGACCCGCATGGACTCACTCTGCGACGAAGCCGATCTCTCTCCTCGCGGATGGCGCTCATTGTGGCTCTGGTGCGATTGAGCTCCTCCTCCTTGCTGCACAGCATGGCCGTTAGGCTTTCGTTCTCCTCTCGCAGACCTGCCAGCTCCTTCTCCCAGCGAACTCGCTCCTCACACAGGCTTGGGTAAAAATCCCTTCCCAGAGCTCCCTCGATTTCCTCTACTGTCTGTCAGCGAGACCATAATCAACATTTGACATTTTACTCCCATAATTACCCACACACTAAACATGAATAGCTGTTACATAGACCAAATAAACCAGCAATGGACCAAGAAAAACTGACCAGTACGTAGTAATATATGTATTTGTATATTAGTATATTACTAATGTGTCTGACCAGAACGACTAACGATTGGTCGATCACTCACACTGGGAGACTTTAGAGACACCATTTGAACATACCTTAATGGCGAGGTCACAGTGCTGGCTGGCTGTGGTGAGCTGTTCGATGTGTCTGTCCACCTCGGCCACCGAGAGGCTGCAGGCACTCTTCTTACGACCACAGACGACACTCTCGAGTCCTGTCAGCACCCGCTGGAGTTCTGAGTTCAGATCACTGAGATTATCTATAGATAGAAAAAGTCGATAGAACATAAAATACTCATCATCATCATCAACATTTTGGCTCTCTTTCTGGCGATATTCTTTTCAATCTGAATCTAAATCTCTGCTCAGAAAATCGGGATATTTTAATATGAATATGAAACTATTAAAAGAGAAGCATTTCAATAAATAAGATAATTAGAAAAGCAAATGAAAAATCAAAGAAAAGTCGTTCGATTATGCAAATGAGATACAAACTCAATTATGGTGACTGAGTATCAAGAGATGTATTCATGGGGTCAACAGAATCATGTCCCCCACATCGACTGTTCAGTGTTCGGAGGTGTGTGTTCACCAGCGATGGAGCATGGACAGGATCAGATTATCCAGCAGTTCTTGTGGATCCTCTTAATGTTCATTTTAAAATATCCTCTCGTTTTGGTGAGCAGTGTATATAATCAT
>JAYJMA010069657.1:0-10330 GCA_036873895.1 Parotocinclus cabessadecuia
TCTCTCTCTCTCTCTCTCTCTCTCTGTCTCTCTCTCTCTCTCTCTGTCTCTCTCTCTCTCTCTCTCTCTCTCTCTCTGTCTCTCTCTGTCTCTCGCTGTCTCTCTGCGCTGTGTGTTTGCTTGATCTTGGACGCTCCTTCACGACTCATGTTTGTGATCAGATCTCGTTAGTGGAGTTCTTGTTTCAGGCTGGACCGTCCGATCAGACCTCATTAGTGTTGTTTGTTCCATGTTTGGACGTGACCCGCTCTGGAATGACGGGCCTACAGATCTTACAGGACGTGGAACTCGGAGCAGGACTGACTCAGAGCTTTTGCTTTTCTTTTCTACGCTGTAGTTTCGTAAACGATTCGTTTCCAAACTGGACCGCAGTGACGGACCAGACCGAATGGAGAGAGTCGACACGAGATGGACGGATCTGAAGGAGCGTTCAATCAAATCTGCTCCACTTCTGAGAGACGTCGTTATTAAAGGCAGAGTGGGAGAAATAAATCTATTTCACAGGCGGTGAGAGACGATATTCAGATGTCAGATCTCATACATCCAGGCTGAGACTGAGAGGCCAGAACGTTCCTCCTAAACACAAAACAAACCCAGATGGAAAGGATGAATGAATTACGCCCACCCCGAATTACGACCCGATCACATCTCCAATTTCAGTTTGATTGGCTGCTAGCGAACACCGGCCAGTAATTGAGTCACGTCATAGCTGAGCGGATAAACGTCTCTCCTGAGAGTTTCTCCATCCACTGAGCGATGTGTGAGGGACAGAACCTAACGCTGTGATCCTCACACACTGATCCTCGACCTCTACCAACACAAACACACAAACCCCAACACACACTGGAACCCTGAACTGGGTTCTACCCTCAACCAGGACTCACAAAGCTCGAAAGGTTTCACCAGTTTATTCATTTAAATCAAAGCGTTTTTCTTTTGACTGAACTGAATTTACGTATTTTTTTATATCACTTATTCTTTGTTCATTGGATATTTGGCATCCTTTCCATACTTTTCAGATTTTCTGTCATTTCTCTTTCTGGTTTTTAAAAATAAACGATATATTTTGTACATTTTAAAAGGCGTTAAATAAAATACGTTCTTATTACTGAAATAATGCAATAACAAAAGCTGCTTCTTAGCAGGATCATGAAAAAATATTTTTAAATATAGTTTATTATTAAAATGATTATTTCATGATTTATATCCACATTTATTGAGATTATCCATCAGGAGAACCTTTCTTTATCTTTTCTTTACTTACAGTTGATCAGATTACCAAACCAGATTATTTAGGTTTAATGTTTAAGCCGGATTTATGTTTAGAGTAAGATTATCTGGAGAGCAGGTGTTTTTACACTAATTATGGCACAATTATCCCCGTCTGGCTGCTCCCTGCCCTGTGTGTTTGGACCTGCCCCGGCCCCTGTATGACCCTGTGCTGGGCTGAGCGGGTACATAAAGTGAACTCTGCTGGATCTCCAGAACGTTCCGTCTGACCTCTGTCCTGACATGAAGCTGATGACACAAAGCAGCCCCCGGCACAGCGTATCGACTTTGGATTCATTTTTCCACCGGCTGCTGGTCGCTTAATCATCAGAACGTCTGTCCAATCAGCATCACCGAAGCTGGCTGAAGAAGAGACAGACCCCCCAGGGGGCAGGGGTATCAGAGAGGGGGGTGAAAGTTTGTAACCAGACGGTTTAGTCACGTCTGGTTCAGCGTTACTGAGCTCTGGACCGTGGAAATGTCCAGCTGAGGGATGAGGAACAGATCCAAGGTCTGCCCAAAAATGACCTAATTAACTCATTAATAAATATTAAACACAACAAATTACCAACAACGATGAGAAGCGTTTTTAAATTCTTACTGAGCCTGATATTGCACACAGTTCCAGCTGAGGGTCGTTAGAGGTCCAGTCCGGTATAAACCTTAACAGAAGATTTTCCCAAATGGTATTTTTTAAGCCTGATGTTTAAAATCTCACAAATGTGTCACCTATTTAGGAAATAAAAACTCTTTGTGATGGTCTACAGCAGAGCCGTAGAGTCTAGTGCCTCCTAACCCTTAGGTAACAGGGTGCCAGCCCTCACGGGTACAGCAGAGGAACCTCAGGAACCTCTTCCATCCAAAACAGAGCGGAGGTGAAATGTAAACGTTTTACGAAGCAGTCGTGACATTTTTGGCACTAATGAAAGATCTTAGGAATAGATGAACAACTCTGAGTCTTAAGTCTTAATCTGGGAATCTGATGCCTTCCAAGTCGAGCGTCTGTGATCTTTAAGCTTTACCTCCACGAGGTTTAATAACGTTATCTAATGCAGCATTAGTACTAAAGCTCTCCTAAAGCTGGATTAGCTGCACCTGGAGGTGACTCCGAAACATTAGAAGGTGATTACTGATGGAATCCTTAGTACGAATCAGAAACGGAACGTCTTCATTCCAGAGGAATTAACCTCTGAGCTTCAGAGCCAGTGATCTAATTAAACGGTAATAATAGAATTACTAAACCTGGAATAAGCTTGGTTAGGCTGGAGTCTGGAGTTTGGTATGTTCTCTTGTTGTCTTTACTCCTCCCGAGCTCTGTAATGATAGAGTGTAAAGTCAAAACCGTCGATCAGGTGCCAAAACAAATCAGGTCGTTACAAATCAGATCGTTAGGGTTCAAATTAATTTTACTGTGCTTTTACACGCTGACATAAAGGGAAATACCAGGGAGAGATGCCAGGCCATCAAAACACTAGGTAAGGATGCTGTTGCAGCGCCAAGGAACGAGATGCCACCTGAAACCCCTCCCAACAACCATGCTGAAGCCTAAACTGGACGCCGTTGTTTACAGCTGTTTCCTGAATCCCGGGTACAAAGGAAGGTGATGGCATCCAGGATGCTCAGGTTGTTAATCCATAAACAAATGATGAAACTGATGACTAATTAAACAATGATCACTTGTTGATCAGATCTGGCTTGAGTCGATAAGTATGAGTGTATTGAGCAGCAGAACCTTCTGCATGCACCTGTATTCCAGGTAGGATTCGATCCTGAACCGGGTCAGATCCCCCACACCCTGTCCCTGATAACGGGTGGTATAAAGCAATCGGGTTCAGCAGAACAGAATTACAGCATGTGATAAATAAAAGACGACTCAGTGCCGGACTGCATTCAGCAGAGGAGTGCTGCAGGAACGGCACAAGATGCTGACCTACTTGTGTTATAGTCCAGACTAAGCTCTCTGAGGGCATCTGGAGCTGCTTTTAGCAGATCGTGCTCATAACGAACCTGTAACACAGGCTTAGATCGTATAATGCAGGACAGATCGAGGATGGTAATGAGCCTGGTGGTCTGGAAACAAAACACAAGACTAAACGAAACAATCCTGAGGTGATGAGGTGAAACGAGCCAAGGTGCAGATTTAATACGGGTTATCTCTAAAAGAAATAAACAAATTCCTGTTTCATTTATTTAAATGCATGGCAACGGTTTGATTCTGTGTAAAGTTTGCATGTTCTCCCTGTGTCTGTGTGAAGTATTTTCTGGGTGCTGGTTTCCTCCCACGTGTGTGTGTGTGTGCGTGTGTGATGATGATGATGATTTATTAAGTCAGACGGATCATGAGATCCAGCAGACAGCAGCAGCAGGGACAGGGTGTCTGATGGTGTCTGATCTGTGCCGTGTCGGTGTTACAGTAACATAACCTGACATGATTCCACGTGATGGAGCTTTATTCGGAGTGTGTGTCGCTCTGCCACAATCATCTAACGCTCACATTACAGATACACCCAGAAGAACATGATGGGATTAGTCGTGGTCCTACAGGAGACCTGCAGAGGAACATGTCCCAGACTCCTGCAGGCGAGGAATAGAACGATTGCCCCTGCTTTACAAACCAAAGGGTACTTTAGGATTTAGAGGTGAAGCCGGGAGGTCTGACCCTGACTCGTCCTAAACTGGAACATGAACACAACGCTCGGAAATATAATCAAATAATAATTTTTAAAAATTCTAATTCTGATTAACCATGATAAATCTGCTCAGGCACAACCTGTCTGCTTCCATATCAAACACCAGGCTCATTTTCCCCAGCCAGACCTTATTAGTGTTACTGATTAATTCAGAATTAAACCAGCTGTTCCTGGATGATTCTGTTACCAGTAATAAAAAGATATCACCCTGGTTATGCTTTCAAAACCACAACGCCATGGAAATAAACAAGATAGGAGGAGATTTTCTGCCAAAAGTATTGGGACACAAACCCAGAGCCTTTCTTCTTTCCAAATTTCAAGCACTGTTGTCGTTCTTACAGGAAATCCAAGTCTAGTTGAAAAATTAAACGTTAGCAATGCAAATATCCTCAGTAGAAGATAAAATTATAAAGTTTAGCTTTATATGTTTGAATATTTGATTCGATTAGTAATACTTATGAAAGTATGAAAGTAAACCTCTTCTCTAATTTCCTCTACTTATACTCACTGTTATTTGTGTGCTCTGGTTTGGAGAGACTCTTATTTTGGAGCCTGTGGTTGGATGGAGAAGGTTTAAAGGTAAATAAACGGGGAGTGTTAGTGGAGGCCGGTAGACGTGGCAGGTCGGTAATGAAGGCGTTTTAAATGTGGAAGCAGAGCTGTACATGAGCACTTCCTGAGCTCAGAGGAAGCTGATGCTGCTATAGATGGAGGAATCGATAAAGAGAGAGAGAGCAGGTTTGTAGTAGGGTTGTAATCCTGCTCCTGTGGGGCCGATACCATGCCATGTTCCATCAGCATCACTGCATGCTAACATCAGATCCTCGGAGGGGCATCAGGAGGCTCTGCGGGGGCACTTTAACTTCAAATGCAGCAGCAGCTTAATAGCAGCTTCAAACAAATCAATTCACACTTGCTTTCCTACCTGTTTAAGTTTCATCTGTATTGGGAGCTCATTTTAGCTCATTTATGCCTCCCTGTGGAATCGAATCGATCCTGCTTGGGGCCTCTGGTGAGTTTTGGTGGTGGGGTTTTACCGTCCTCGATCGGACGATCTCACTCCATTCTTAAGAATCTTCTTTTTCTGAAATGTGCTTTCATTATTAATTACTCACCGGGAAAAAAAAACCCTGTTTACATGTGTTTTTAACATCGCAGTCTGTTTATCTACACTCACATTATCACTGTGCAAAAGTCTTAGGCCACCTTTAGATTAGTTATCCCATGGTCTCCTTGTTTCTTAGACTAGAACCAGAAACTACAGGGGAGTGTAGAGTGTAGAAGCTTCTACAGAGTGTGAGCATTTAGTGTGAGCTCCCCTTACAGCTCCAGTCATTACAGGATTTATTGGGCCATTTCATCTTGTTTTAACTCCAAAACCCTAGAACATAAAACATGAGAGACAGCCTGTGGCTAACGAGACGGCCACAGAAACAGAGACGTGAGCTCAAAGAGGCGACCCAAACAGATTGTAGAGCGTCAGGGAGCTCTCGAGTTCAGAGATCTATGGTTAGATTAATCATCATGATATATCATGTGTAACATTTCCTCCAGAGCTCTGAGTCACTCCTTTATTCTCCAGCCGAACCGGGCCCAGGCCAGGGCGTAGGTGGCACACGGTGTCAGTTTGATAAGACTTTAGTTTTTTTTTTTACTGCAGAAGAAATCACTCTGATGGTTCCACCATCACCTCTATTTCCTGTTTGTGAAATGCTTTAAATGCTTCGTTCAAATAACGGTAAACACAAATTCAAATTCAGCTCTCTTATACCCAACCTTTGGTTTCTTAAATATAGGTGTGACTTAAGGAAAAAGAATAGAAAACCAGGCGGGAAAAAGTGTTTAGTTTATGAAATGGGATATAATAAATATATATATATAAATATATATATATATAAAGCTCCACAAAGCTTAAGATGTGAAGAAGGAACAGAGTCACTGAAGTTCAGCTGGGGAGAAATAGGAGGCTTCTCTCTCTTCCTAAAGCTCATTAAATGTTCATTAAAGGCACCAGAGAGAAAGATGTAACAGTGAGAAACTATAAGAATATCAGAGCAGGAAAAGCCAGGCTGGAATTTGAACCCTTAACCTACAGAGAATTGAACACATACAGGCCAAATCCTGGTTTAGAAACGAGGGGATGGCAACCCGTTCCTCTAACCCAGGTCAGACTGAGTCGGTATCAGATATGAGCTTTTTATTTCTTTTATTTTATTTTATTTTTACCGGCGTCTGCTCTGCTCCTGTCAGCTCCTCGTGACGTCGAGCGATGTGGCGCCACACTGCAGGCAGATGTGAGGAGCGAGTGGCACGACGCCACGCCGTGGGACCCGTTCTCATTCTCTCCTTTCCGTGTTTTCCCCCTCTCTGCCTGAGCACATCTGTCCCGTGACACGGCTCATTCATCTTGTCTCAGCAGCCTCTGAATATTGCATGGCGCCGCGTGGATCTGGGCGGGTGAGCTCGCGTGAGCTTCTAAAAACAGCTCGAACCCTGTCACTGACGTACAGAGCGATCAAACACGCTGTCTGTTAAAGAGCTTATCATCGACTTCACTCTGCTCACCTTACACTCACACTTACAACTCCTCCACATCACCTCCTCTGGAACACTCATCAGCGTCATGATCACAAACATACGGAGAGCCATCAGGGTCAAAAGGGATTCACTTCAGGTCCGAATGCACTTTAATAATCCACCAAGTGAATGAACTGTGCAAGTCTGGATCTGATGCTGCATCATCACATCATCAGCTGAATTATGCAAATGATCTCACATATAAAAACACTTCATTAAACCACTAAACCATGCATGAGTAATGACTCTTTATTTTTACTATTTTTAATTATTCGAACGCTGGACCCAAAGCTCTGTTTCGAGACGTACATATGCATGAGATCCCAGGCTCGTTTCCTCTTTTGCGCTGTGGCTTTATTGCCGTACAGATTCGTGTTTTTCTCGTGTTTTTTTCAGACGACGCCTTGAGCACAATCATGTCACGTCTAAAGTCACTTTAATCACCTTTCTTCCCCCAACTTCAGCAGCTCTTGGGCGTGTCTGCTCAAAGAAATGCACCGAATCCCTGCCCTGTGATTGGCTGATCGGATAATAATATGTACACAAACAACAGCGCTCGCCTAAAAACGATAGGTAACAAGAGTAAAAGTGATTACAGATACGTGCCTAAGAATAACACGGCTCACAATAACAATAGATCTAGATGAGCTCTGTCCCCGTGCCACGTTGGCACAGGTGGTTAATACTGCTGCCTGACAGCTCCAAAGATCCTGCTTTGATTCCTGGCCCAGAGAGGGCAGCAGGTCAGTTGGCATTTCGAAATTGGCTAAGCGGGGGTGTGCCCTGAGGTGGATTGATTCATCATGTAAGAAAACGAATGAATGAAGGTTTATTCTATTAAATGGTTAGTTGTGGGCGTGTCTGTTTACTTAAACTCAGTCTGCATTTATCTCTGATCAATCCCAGTTCTATGAGGTATGAATCTCAAAGTGTTTTCACTCAGCGTTACTAAACGAAGGTGTGCTGCTCCAGAACGTTCACCTTGTTTTCCATTTGAACCCAAAAGCAGAGCAAAAGAGATATAAAACCGTGAGCCTCAGACAGGTTAGGATATCCCAGCGGTACCTGACAATCTGTGGCAGCTGACAGTCTGCAAGATTTTGAGAAATGTCCTTTCTAGGAGAAATGATGAGAGAATATCCTTGAGAGCTCCCTGTGGATGGACGAGGGAAGAATATTTCGGGAAGTTTTTCTTTACCACTGAGGCTTGAAGGACGATGGAGCTCCAGAACTCTCATTTGACTCTCTCGCTCTCTCTCTATATTTTAATCGAGCGGCCGTTTCTTCATGTCGATGGTGTAACATCGCAGCTGAGCTCACGGTCTATTTGTGTCGCCGTATTTGCTGGATGTAACGACTCCCCCTTCCTGCCCTCCATCAGACCCTCGGGCAGTTTCTCTTCCACGCCACTGAACCCAAGATCGCATCGTATTTTATTTTTACCCTCTGCTGATAATGAGATGTTCCTCCATTTCCCTTATTCGTTTCTGGCAATAAACAGAAAGATGTGAGACTAGGCCCTGCAAGGACAAACCCCATGTGACCAACCCAAAAACACAGTCCACTGAAACACCATAACATGGAGGAGAGTACGGTTATTATTTCTCACATTACAATAACAAAAACAAGCATAAAAATACGCGGGACGACCTGGGTTTGAATCCTGGATGGACACTGGGCAGTGTGGGCTCAGAACAGTGCCATCAATGGGGTGTCCTGAACAGAATGTACCTCTTTTGGTGCCCAGGTCAGGCTCTTTGACCAGGATTGGATGCCAGTTTGGCACAGGGCACACACTGGGACAATTCCTATAGACCGGTGTACTTAATACGTGTTTGTGGAGTGTAGGAAAGAAAGGAGAACATGCAAAATCCACACAGAAGCAGCCAGGCCAGGACTTGAACCTAGATGACAAAGATACCTCTGTACCAATAACAGTCTCAGAGTGTGTTATATCCTAACTAAAACGGTAACATCCACCCTCCTCTCTCTACAGGGCAACTTATAACAAGGATACAAGCCTAAACCGAAGATGGGTGATCACTCTGCGCTCCCTCAGAACGCTCATGGATCGGTATCTGATAGGAGCACGTGGGTAAGGGATTAGTTTATCCAAACTTTATCAAGCTCTATAATACAGAGTTACATTCACAAACACCGCAAGTCAGCGATACAAGTGCAATTAACACAAAATAAATTACAAGCACAATTTTTTTATACTTGGTTTATTGTTTTTCCCTAAATAAGCATGGCTTAATAACAGCAATTTTCAAATGTGTAACATGCAACCCCAAAATCACAGTGTTTCTTGAGATGTTTTTTGGGGGAAATCCACTCAGTGTACTTTGGACCAAAGATGAAAGCACCATCCAGACTACTATCAGCAACAAATCCAAACGCCAGGGTCAGTCATTGTATGGAGCTTTTGTTGAGAACACTTTTGCACCTCAAAGACAGCTGTTTGTAGACAACACTTTTGCACCAAATCTTGTTTATACAGTATCTCCTGTTGACATCACTTGTTTGAAATCACATCATTATTTAGGTCTTTGAATTAATTACAAGCCCCAAATTGTCCTCATCACCATTATTTTGGAATGTGTTGCAGGCCTAAAATGTAAGAATAGATGTTTATTAACAAATAAACTGAAGTTGACCTAAAAAAAAAAAAAACGTGAAAAATCTTTTCACACTGTCTTCAAATTAATTAAAGTCAAAGGAAGTGTAAGGGAGACTCAATTTTCCATGTAGTCCCATTTGGGATTGTTGAACATTGACCAAACTTATTGTATTGTTTTAGTACATGGAAGGCCACAGGGGCAATTCTAGTTTGGTGCATAATTTGTTATTAACAGTTTTAAACATATTTGAAAAATTATGTAATTCCACATATGTAATTCTGCACTTTTTGGGAGGTGACCCAATTTTGTTCCTCCAGTCGGACCTGAGTCCCACTGACATTATACCAGTGGTCACTTGATGATAGATCTGTGACTTTAGCTAAATGAAATAATCAAAGCCATTTAAATTAACTGCTAATCCTGGATATTATGGAAGTATAATATTATTGTATTGATTGTTAACCCTTTTCTCTACATCTACTACAATATACAGCTTACATACAGCATAACATTGTGCGAGATGACAAATGGGCAAAATGTGTCAAATTAACCATTTTCCCTCCCCGATATTATGTGACTTGTTAGTGTTACAAGGTCTCAGGTGTGAAAGGGTAGTGTGTTAAATTTGGTGTTATCGTCTCACACTCTCTCATACTGGTCACTGGCAGTTTGACATGGCAACTCATGCCAAAAAACTCTCTGAAGATTTAAAAAGGAATTATTCTAGTTCAGTCACTCCATGTGAAGGAGTAAAAGACCTTGATGTGATTATTGACCCCCGTCTTTCATTTGAAGCTCATGTAGACAATATTAGCAGGACAAATTATTTTCATTTAAGGAACATCGCTAAGCTAAGAAACTCATTAACTCTCGAGGATGCAGAAACACTAATCCATGCCTTTATGTTTAGATTGGACTATTGTAATGCATTATTATCTGGATGTTCCTGCAGGTGTTTACACAAGCTTCAGTTAGTACAAAATTCTGCAGCCAGAGGTTTATCTAGAACTAAAAAATATGATCCTATCACCCCTGTTTTACTTGTACTACATTGGCTTCCTGTTAAATCCTGCATTGAGTATAAATTTCTACTATTAACGTATAAAGCTATAAATGATCTGTTAGTATATTATAATATACCTCGCCAGCTTCGATCAAGTGCTACAGGTTGTC
>JAYJMA010069668.1:0-10330 GCA_036873895.1 Parotocinclus cabessadecuia
AGTGGAACCTGCCCTGTTAAACCACTGTATAGTCTTGGCCACAATGGTGCAGTCACTTTCAGGGTGTTGGCAATCTACTTATAGGCTATTATACTGTGTGAGTGAATTGTCTCCATTTGATATGGTGGTACCTCAGTTCCATGATGGAACTCGTCAAATTCAGAGTTCCTCTGAGAATTTCAGAAAATTCAGAAAACATTTTGAGGGGGAAAATTTGTTGGAAAATTGTCTTGCAACTTGTTGTTTGCTGGGTACTGGCCGCACAAGCTATTAGTTCTGAGTCAAGGTGTGCAAATCGTTTCATCCTACAGCTCAAGATTCTGTAGACAGAAATTAATTTATTCAGATTAACAATAGCTCTCACTCAGTGGAGATCTTTCCTTTTTTCAGAATCAGAATCAGAAATTGATTATTGATTCATGGAGGAAATTTGCAGTAAAACAAGAGTTCAAACAAGAAAAATAAAAAACACCAACAGGAGCTTCTGTAACAGTCTGCATACCTGGCTCGCTCATGTGCACAAAAATACAGTTTTCATTACAGTATTCTTAGTGCAACAACTCCTCACTAGTTCTAAAAAGGTTAGGGATAGCAGTCAACTAAAAGGAGTAGAGTGCACAGTATATTACTCTTGACATATTTGCTGGCTGCAGCTAGCTGAGCAGCAGTGCTGCAGTGTGTTTTGCTTTTACTTTTCACCTGCAATACATTACTCACTAATTTGCAGATTTTTAGATTTTTAAAAACACTTTAATGTCAGATATGTACAATATGACTTCTCTGATGCATATAACGGTTTTAAATGTTACGTATAGCAAAACATATAACTGAATTATACAGTGTGGCACATGCTGCATCTGCAATGCCATCCCCCCTCACACTCACTGCACACAGAGCTGCCATCTGGAAAGAGATACTGGAGCATTCGAGCCCTTACAATCAGACTGTGTAACAGTTTCTTTCCACAAGCCATTAGACTCCTCAGTATCCAGAGATTGGACTACAACGCGACAACACACTCATCTCAGACCTCTCACACGAATAAGCCTTTGGTTGCACATTTGTCTTTCTGCTGCTAAGAATGACCAAATATTTCTTACTTTCACTTACTTACACTTTTTTGCTTACCTCAAGTGAGTCATTTTACGCTGCATGCAATGTATGAATTTGTCTTGCACTGCTGAATTTATTGCACTGTTTGTACTGTCTGCACTATTTTGCATGTTACACTCGTGCACTTTAAATACAGTTTGTTGTTACAGTTTTTCTTAGTCGCTTTGGAACATTTCTCTAATCATCCTTGACATTTGCAAAACTGTAAGTGCATTTCTCAAAACAATTCGTATCTGCAAAAGCCAGACTTGTGCTTAAAATATTTAGTTAATGTCTAAATAGTACATTTCTGTGTCAGTGAACATGTTCGTGCGATCAGAATGACAAGTTCTTGTGCCACTGAGTATGGATAAGACAGTCAAATTGTTTAGTCATGTTGTCAATATAACATTGAACTCTGGAGAGATGTTCTGATGTTCTGATGTAAACTATGGCTAAAATTTTGATGACAATTTTTGTAAATTGTAAATTACACCTTAGCGTATACGGGAGATTGATTTACTCTTTAACATGTATTGTTTGTACTGTAATTTGTTGACAGATCATGTCATTGTGATACAGAAAGGAAAAACAGCACTGCAGAGCACAAAGAAAAAAAAACCCTAAAAAACAAAAGTACAAATGTGAACATAGGATGATCTCTTTAGGGAAAACTGTACATGCAGTGCTGTAGGAATTACAGTGCAGTCTTCCTACACCTCCTGACATTCCAGTCTGTTGGGCCACAAATTCCCACGAATTACGAATTCCCAACGAATATGTTCTCTTATGATTTAGCGTGAAAATAATCTTTTGGAGTGTCTTATCCAGTCTCTGCAGGCATCTGCTGTGATGTCATCACACGCTGTAACCATGGCAGCCAGAAGGGCCATCTGTGTATGTGGCTGGCGATTATAGTACTTTCCATCTCCATGCTAAAACTTGATCAGCATCCTATTGTGGGTCACAAACCATTACCTGATGATGTAGGAGTGATGGAAATTGACATTGTCCCAAACTATCATGCACTTTGGCACACCATTTTCAGAGATAGCAGCACCCATGGTTATGTTCCCGCCCTGTTTTCCTGGTACATCAACTGTAACAGTGAACGTGGTCTAGAAAAATGTCTAATGGAAATGTATAGAAATATGCTTGACATGTTATGACAACAACTAAATGTTGTGGGGGGTGAAACAATTCAACAGAGAGCCATATCATACATTTTGATCAACATGACCTAAGCAATTGATAACATATGAAACAGCAGATAATATAAGATTATGTACAGAAACAGTACATAATAATATGCATGGATGTACAAAAGCATTTGCAACTTATTCAAATAAATGAGAAACTGCTTTTTCTGATGTGCACAAGTGACACAATGATGTGAAGATTGAACAGGTAGTTTTGAAAATTTCAATTCTGACTGAGAAATGTACCAAAACGACTGTGAAAAACTGTAATATTACTAATGTATTGTCCTCTGTGGTTTTATGTTAATGTGTAGCACCTGTGCGTTCTGGGTAAACGCTGTTTTTACGAACAACAAAAAACCAACTTTGACTTTCAATTTCTGGGGGACTGGAGCAAATTAAATAAATCTACATTAGTCCTTATGAGAATAATGTACTTAGTACACTTGATGTGCCATCTGGAATTCATTAGCAATGTCAACTGAGGTACCACTGTAATTTTATTAAACCCTTTATAGATAATTTATCTAATTTATATATCTTGCAAAAAACTGTACAAAGGCATTTGCAAGGCTGCTACAGAATCTGAATAAATAAATTAATGTTTTACTCTTTTTTCTTTACAGGCAGTCTCTCAAGTAACGTTGCCTCCAACTGTAACTGCAGCAAACCAGACAATGAACTATGGCTTTAACAGCACTCTGGCAACAAATTCATCCAACCACCCAACGACTTCTCCAACTGGTGCTGCATACAAACCGCAGTCTAACTTTGTCTTTGTACTAATATCTACAGTTATCACAACCTCACTAATCAACAATGTGGCTACTAAACCAAATCTGTAGCCTACCAGAGTCTATTAGACCAACTCATACTGAGATTGGACAGACTGGACAACATGAAACACAGATCAAGATGATAGTAAATAATACTGTTTACTGTTGCTACATTAGAAAAGTGAGAAGTCATCTTTTTCCGGTGTTTGACGCTGGTTGACATCTGTTTCTAATAGTGTTATCTTCTCATCAAATAAACCAAACAAAGACAAACCAAGTGTGTAGAGAAAGAAAGACTTAAGACCTAATCACTTTGTATTGTGTTGTATTTAATACTTAATGTCAATTTATGTAGTCAATAGTACAAATGTCATTAACACTGTGATAACGACACTTAACAGAAACAATTTTCAATGAAAATGACACATACATACTACAAAAATGTCACACAATACAATGCTGAGGCAGTCATGTGTACTTCCTTGAAAGATCAAATTAAAGTGAGCATGCAGAGATTAGAATGAACTCTGTTCAATTATTTTTTTGTTGGTGGAAGTCAATTAGCATTAATCACAAGTATGTATTTAATTAGCCAAGAACACAAATGTCAAGAAAATATAATTTATATATAATAATATAATATAGTATAATAATAATAATAATAATAATAATAATAATAATAATAATACCCAATAAATATTTTTTTTCCAGAGACTTTGCATTATAGAATAAAGCAATTTATGCAGTAACAATTAAGAAGTCAGTTTTACTAAGGTGTTATGAAGCAATAGTATGTAAGCAAAGTGTATTATACAGCAAGATACTCAGACAGCAAGAGATAATTATACAGAGGTCATTCGGTGGGATCAGACCCAAATCTGCTGAATGGGTATAGCTAAATCTGTTGTGCACGGATGACTGAAATCTGACAATGAAAGACTGTTGGGATGAATGATTGTATAACAGACAACAGGCTGGAGCATGTTTGTCTCTGTTGGTTTTATTAGGATTTCGACATTGCTGACACATAGTAAATTTTTGTACAATTGGTTGGATTATTTGGTCTGTGTGTGATAAATATGAGAGAAGTGGGTATATCTGCGTTAAAATAAAATAACAAAACATGTTATTAGTCCGTATGCACAAGATACGCAACATTAAAACGTAGTTTTTAATAAGCTTGTACTAACTTTGACATTGAGCAATGAAGAACAACATGTGATTTTGTATGTTTAAATAGTAACACTTTATTGTGCAACACCAAGAAGAAACACAACAATGGCGACAGTAATAACATTATTCATATGGCACTTTTCCAAAATGAAAAAAAAAAACTCTATTATCATTAGGAACATTACCTAAACTCTATGTAAATCACTATAAGAGTTCTATGGTGAAGTCAGTGACCTTGGGCAGACTTATTTCCAACAACTGTAATTTTGTATATATAGTATCTCACCTCACATTTTTGTAACTATTTTGTTATATCTTTTCATCGAACAGCACTGAAGATGTGACACTTTGATACTATGTAAATTAGTCAGTTTACAGCTTGCATAACAGTGTGAATTTGAAAATGACCAATATGTGTCAAGATTTTGTGTGGTCACCATTATTTTCTAGGACTGCCTTAATTCTCTTGGGGAAGTTCACTAGAGCATCACAGGTAGCCACTGGAATCATCTTCCACTCCTTCATGACAAGATCACAGAGCTGGTGGATGTTCACGACCTTGCTCTCCTCCACCAACAGATGCTCAATATGGTTTAGGCCTGGAGACATACTTGACCTTTACCCTCAGGTTCTTTATTAAGGCAGTGGTAGTCTTGAAGGTGTGCTTGGGGTTGTTATCATGTTGGAAAACTGTTTCTAAAGGGGCGACTCATTATCTGCTTGATTTTGATATTTCAGAACATTTTGATATTCATGATTCCCTCAATGAACTGTAGCTCCCCACAGCCAGCAGGACTTATGCAGCCCCAAACCATAACATGCCCACCACCATGCTTGACTGTATGGATGACATTCACCTGGATGCCACACACGCTTGACACCAGCTGAACCAAATAAGTTTATCTTGGTCTCATCAGACCACAAAACTATTTGTGGGCTTTCTTTTGCATCATCTTTAGAAGAGGCTTTATTCTGGGAAGACAGCCAGTCAGACCAATTGATACTGTGTGCAGCGTATGGTCTGTGCACTGACAGGCCGACCTCCCACCCCTTTAACATCTGCAGCAAAGCTGGCAGCACTCCTATGTCCATTTTCAAAAAACAACCTTTGGATTTGATGCTGAGCACATAACTTATTTGGTTGAACAAGGCCAACTTCTTTGGCAAGGCTATTATATCCATATCCAAAAGGTGTTCTGTTGCATTGAGATCTGGTGAATGTGGAGGCCATTTGTGCATAATGAACTCACTATCAAGGAAACCAGTTTGAAATTTGTGCTTTGTGACATAACACATAGAAGGTGAGTGCTGACACTGTGGTCATGAAGGGATGGACATGATCAGCAACAATACTGAGGTAGATGGTGTTGTTTAAATGATACTCAATCGCAAAAAGTGCAAAAGCAAAAAGTGTGCCACTTCAACACCACCAGTTTGAATCCTGGATACAAGTCAGGATGGATCCATTATTCCATGTTGTTTACAGCAAATATTGACTCTAGGATCTAAATAATCACAGCAGAAATCAGACCAGGAAACATTGTTCAATCTATTGTACAATATTGGTAAGCTTCTACTAAGATCTACTTCTGTGTTTCCTCTTGCTTTTCTCTTGTATGTATACCTTTGTTTTGATACGTTTGTCTCCATCATGTGGCCGAGGTGTAGTCCTTCAGGGAACACTGGAAACTTACGCCGATCAAATTTTGCTCTCAGATGGCACTGCAAGAACCACCATTCAACAATAGCTTATATAACCTCATGGACAACGGATTACTATGGCAAAAAACACTTAAAACTTTACTGTGCAAAAAAAGTTCTAGTTCCATCTCCAGAAGCATTGTCGACTGTTCTAGACTCAGATGCATCTAGGATGAACCATCACACAGTGATAACCTCTATTTTGGTCAGATGAATTAGTATTATTGGTCTTATTACCTCCATGTCCTGGTAGTTCCGGCTATTTGTCTGAATGAATGCCTTCGTGAACACCGGCAGGAGAGGACTGTGCCTCCGATCCAGGCATGATTAGAAGCCCCGGTTCCTTGGTCTTGAAGACAGCCTCTGCAGAATCTTTTTTTCATTGATTCCTAGTTTTGTTTAATAATTTATTTCATAACTAATTATCTTGTTGTCCGTCTGAGTATCTGCTCCAGTGGCTCCGTCTTCTATTAGGTCTGCAATCAGTCAATCTGGTCACACCTATGGAACCTGCAGATTCTCAGAGAGAAGACCAATCACTAATACCCTAGCTATCTTCCAGGCCTTGGTGACTGATATCTTGAGGGACTTATTAAATAGATTTGTTTACCTCAATGACATACTTATTTTGTCAATATATGAAGAGGAACATGCCATTTATGTCCATCAGGTTCTGACTCAACTTCAGGAGAATCTACTGTTTTTGAAGGTGGAGAAGTGTGTTTCACCTGCATACAGTCACCTTCCTGGGGTTTGTCATCATAGAGAGTGTATCTGGGCAGCCACCCAAAGATCACTAGTGTCACACCCCTGGTAAAACTCATGGATATTAGAGAACCAACCTGGAAGGAAGCAGAGAAGGTGGTGAAGAAGGCAACAACAGCATCAACCTCAGGTGGCCTACCCTACAAATCTACAAGAACTGTCCATTGTTGCTATGTAAACTTTGGATGCTCATTTAGAAGATCTTAGCAAAGGTCAACATACCAACATCCTGGAGGGTGGGCCAAAAGAGAAGGGATTTTCTGTGATCAGTCAGTTTTGCAGTCAGTATCTCGTGACTGAGTCTAGAAGCTAAGATTGTCCTCTCAATCTTGGCAAGACAAATGACATCCTGCATGATAGAGAATGGCTATGTAGACACCTCAGTCCAGAAGGGAGGGATAGAAGGATTCTCTGGGTGTATGGAACACACTTCCATCATAAGCCATCTGATTCAGGAGGCCAATAGGAGTACGGGCAACGTTACAATAGTCTGGCTGGACCTTGCTAATGTGTATGGGTATAAGCCTTATTAATAAGGCCATGGGCTACTACCATATCCCAGACAAGATCAGGTGGATGATTAATAGCTACTTGGGCTAATTTAAGCTGCAGTTCCAGACTGCCAAGTTTATGATCACATGGCAGTCACAGGCATCCCAGGAAGGGGCTCCCAGAACAGTGGAAGCACTTGTTGATCCAAGAGGAGAACCCCAGCGGTCGTCCCAGCCAGGCAGTTCCAGAACAGCGACCCCAGACGAGGGGAACCGTCCACGGCGGTTTTCCTGGTTCTGCTTACTTGGGGTTCTACGGACTCTTACATGCCATCCAAGACCTACCTACACCGTTCATACGGCGGACACGGGCTCCCACTAAGTCTGAGGTTGCTGGTCTAGGGCTCCTCTGGGATGACCCAGCTTAGGAATTATGGAACACACACACACACCGGATGGAAGAGGTAAAGTTAACTGTTATTCAGCAAAAGGAGAGTAAATTTTATTTATTTAACTCCTTATATAACTCCTTTAGTTCTCTTCAAATTTTTACTTTTTAGTTGTCTCAGTTGCTGATCACATTTCTATCATCTTTACAGTACTTTCATAATAACAGATTAATTATTTCTCACTCCTAATTGACATTTAAACGTGTACAGTGTAATAGCATGTTTGTAGTTTAGCCATTAGCCTATAACTTGGCTACATTTTGTGCCACAGTACATTTTTACCCACCTTTTTTCTGGGACTTTCTAATGACTTTTCATTGACATGTTAATCAAAAAGTGCATAGGCCTACAGTCTGCAGCGTACCAATTCCTACAGAAAAAAAGTGTACTGTACCATCAGCTGAACCATATCTTTAGGTGTCTCCAAAGTCGTAGATTCTCTGGAACAGATATTCATATAGTGGGCTAGTGATATACACCTTCACCAGTCAGAGGTGAGTAAGGCTAATTTTGTAGAGATGGTTAGAGTTGTAAAAGTTGCACAGTCTGATGCAGTGCAGATCAGTTACAATCAAACAAGCAGTGATTGTAAATGCAATGACTGCATTCTGTCTGTCTGTACAGTTATGTTCAACACCCTCATCCTAGTGGTAATGGGGGAGCTGTAGCCACAATTTGTCACAAAGGTCTCAGAACAAGGCTAATTCAATCGAAATACTGACTCATAATGTCACTGATTCATTGTTATGTAAGTCAAAACCATACACTTTTCAAATTATCAATATTTAACATCCTTACTTAAAAATTCTATGGGAATTTGTTAACTTTCTTTTTTTTCCTAACTATTAACAGATAAGGCTTTAATTGTAAGTGACTTTAATATATTCAACATTAAACTTTGAATATTGATTTCAGATCACTATCTCTTAGTTTTTGAGATATATGTATCAAATAAAATTTGCCTACTCCCTCGTTATCACACCAAGTGCACTATTACTTCTGATACTCCAGCTGCGGTTATTAATAACCTTCCAGACGTTTAATACACCTATTGCAGCCTGATTAGCTTAAACATGTCACCAACCAATTAGAGTGTGTATTTCTCTCAACCCTGAAAATAGTTGCTCCTGCTTAGGTTAAATACATTAAGGGAAAAAAGGATAGCACCTTGGTATAATGACCATACCCATACTTTAAAATAAATAACTTGGAAACAGGCTCTTACTAAAGTGTAAGCTGCATATATAAAGTAAAAATATTTCTTGATTTATCTTTAATGCAGATTCCAGCTTAACTGAAACCATTACATAATTAGGCATAAAACTTGATGTTCATCATAGGACCCAGTTATTCAGCAACCTTCCAAAAGTCACAGGACACAGGATGAGTCAAAAGATACAGGACTCGTCACATGCTGTGTTGTGGACTTTTTGAAAAGGCTGCCAAAACAATTGTTGAACTTTCTTTGTCAGTAAAGGTCTTCAGATGACCACTACATGACTTGTCGTCCACAGTCCAGATGTCTCAAGACTTTCTTTTGGTCAGTTGTTGAAGTCTATAATACAGAAGCTGACTGTATTCCCTGGACATCAGAATCAGTAATTCCATATTCGGTTATCTTTGACGAACGACAACATTTTTCAAATTTCTCTGTTGATAAATTCAGAACCACAAGAGATACAGTGTTCCCTCGTTTATCGTGGAGGTTACGTTCCAGCACGATAAACAAAAATCTGCGAAGTAGGGACGCTATATTTATTTAAGTATTTATACACTGTTTTAGCCATAAAACTTGCAGAACGTTTGGGTGGCATCGTAGGGAATCAATTGAATCAATTCAGTCTATAATAAAACTTTCAACAGAACAGCGAACACAACACCGCAGACAAAAACTTGTCATATCGGCAAGTAGCGACTCTCTACCGGCAAGGCGAGCGATGCTCTAGTCTTACTTCTCGTTTTTGTTGCGTTCATACACTGAGTAAATACACTATTGTAGTGTTTTTAACTATTGAATAATCAAGCAACACAGTGAAGTATCGAACGTTCTCTTTACTTAACATGCCATACATCACTCTCGTATCACGCATGCTCCGTCCGGACCAAGCTTACAGCACGTCATATCCTACACATCGAGTAGCAACAGCTATTTACTGTAAATCGTAATACAGTCGATTCCAGTTAATGGCACCAGCCACAAATTCGGACCAAATCCTAAAGTACCGAATCAAACCCTATTATATACATTTAATGTTATTCTGCTAATTTGGTCCAATATTCCGCTTAATCGGATGAAAAACGTGTACAGTATGTAATATCTCTCCGTTTTTCCTGAGTTTCTCCCGAGCCCTCTACTGCCACCTACAGGTCTTTGCCTAAAATTTCCATTTACTACAAAAAAGAAGTCACTGCTAAAGCGGATATGACATCACACTGGATAGGTTATTCAAACGTTGACTGGAATTTAGTAAGATCTTGTTTTTACAGTATTATGCTTCACATGCTGAGTATCTATACATTGTGTTGTAGATTGTTTCGAAAAACCTGATTTTTCAATGAACAAAGTTTGTAAGCAACAGTAGTTCTTGTTTATATGTTTGCTATACATGTATATCACACAATAAAGGTTTAATAAACATTTAATATGTTACATAAATTATAGCACGTCCCGTCTTGTAACATAG
>JAYJMA010069679.1:0-10330 GCA_036873895.1 Parotocinclus cabessadecuia
GTGCTGCAAAAATGTTTTGGTAACCTGGGCCAGATCTGTGCCTTGCCACAATTCTGTCTCTGAGCTTCTTGGGCAGTTCCTTTGAATTGCATTGCATTGACATGCATTGTGAGCTGTTAGGTCTTATATAGACAGGTATGGCTTTTCTAATCAAGTCCAATCAGTTCAATTAAACACAGCTAACCTCCAGTGAAGGACTAGAACCATCACAAGAAGGATTAGAACAAATGAACATCTTGTAAGTTAAATATGAATGTCACAGCAAAGGGTCTGAATTATTATGACCATGTGATATTTCAGTTTTTCTTTTTAATAAATGTACAAAAATATCTACATGTCTGTTTTTTCTGTCAGGATGGGATCCTGACGGTACATTAATGAGAAATTAAAGGAACATTTTTTATTTTAGCAAATGGCTGCTAAAAAAATAAACAGAGTGAAAAAATAATAGAAATAAATACTTTGCGTACCCACTGTATATGTATATCAGAATGTTGCCATTTGGTTTGCTCATTAGGGTCAATAGAATCCAGTTTGTGACAATTGTTCATGTACCAGTGTAAAGCTGCTTTGGGACAATGTCTATTGTAAAAAGTGCTATACATATAAAATTGAATTGAATATTATAAGTGCAGCACTTATTAGGAGTGCCCCTCAGATGCACTTTTTCGCTGCTCTCTTGCTGACTCGTCTGGCTGGGCGTTGGTCAACCTGTCTTATGCTGGCGCAAAGTTTGAAAGTAGTTTTAAGTTCTTGACTATTTATTACTATGACAATCTTTATTGCTTCATATCTTTCACCACTCCTCTGCTTCATGTCTAACAACAAAGTTCAATCTCTTAATCAACCACTTAAGAAATACAAGACTAATAGAGCAAATGTTTGTTTTTGTTTTTCTGTCCTTCCTCTCCAGCTATTTTCTTCAAGCTTGATTGTGTTCTATTTGACTGAACCGGAGTAACATGAAAAGCATGCTAACACGTAAAGATATTTTTATATTGAGAAGTTATTCAAAAATAACCAGACACCTTATTTAAAGGAAATGATCTGTTCTGCACTTCCCTATGTGATAAATAACATTATATCCATCTATAACACACACTATAAAAAGTGTTTTTTTTTTTATATAGATTTTCTTAAATGGTTCTGTAGTCTTTTTCTCCATCTTGTCTCAGTAACCTTCAAGACACTACTAGTAAAACACGAGCTTTCATATAAGTCATATCAACTCTTTTATTTAAAGAATCACTCCTTAAGTTTTATCAGCAGAACAGAACACCATGTTCAGTTCTGTTTTAGACAGTTAACAAGACACTAATGGCACCATCTCAAATTATTTCCTGAATAGTGGAGTGTGTTGGACTTGAAATGACTGAACCTCACCCAATTGCTCATTTATATTCAGTAATATTTTAAATAACTGCCTATTTAACATTCAGTGACTGTTAATTGAAATTCAACCATTCTGTTCTCTGACTGTCAAACAAGTTCGGCAGTTTCATGCATTTCTCTGCATCTGCATCTTGTTGAAGTATATTCATTTATCATCACCTGCCTTTTTGCTTTTTTATGACTGTAACTTGAGCATGTGGCAGCATCTCTTTCGTGCTGAATCTTTTAGCAGTGCTCAGTACTGGACTGTTCCAGCCTAATTTCACCCCACTTAGGGTTTAAAAAAACCTTCTGCACCAGCGTCTGCACTGAGTATCATTACAGCTGTCGTTCAGTTGATGCACCTGGCATGGTAGTATTTGAGTTAAGAATGGTAATAACATTTAAATTAAGGACAATAACCATCTATGCATGGATAAATATGCAATCATACATTTTGCAAAAAAGACATTGTGGTGCACACCTGTAGGTGCTTTGGCAATAAAACATGTACATGTAGTCATTTAGTAACCTCTCTTATACAGAGCAACTGATATAATCTGGCCTTGTTTAAGAACCAAACAGTGGCAGCTTGGCAGATGTGGAATTTCAACTGATTACCTTGAGGTCCGCAGTTCAGTACCTTAACCTCTGTAACACCACAGTACAAAATAAAAAAAAAACATTATTGCATTATTGATTACTGTGCATTGATTATTTTGTTAAATAGTTTTACCTAACAGCTAATACTGTTAACTAATAGTACATTTTGTGAAGTCATTGTCATGATATCGTGTGTCTAAAACAGAACACGGCACTCATTAGTTAGTGTCTTTCTAACCTGATTTTTCTGGTTCTCCATTGTTATCTGAATCCTTCCTTAGAGTATACCATGGCCCATGCTGAGAGTCAGGAAAGGATTTGTCTGACTGTTTACTGGAGCGAAAAGCTCACTGATTTTTGTAGAATACCATTTGCTATGGCTAGGCCATTCATTTAAATGTAGCACTTCATGAAATTGTCCAGACCATGCACATTGCAATTTCTTACTAATTGATGCTGATAGAAGTAGTTGTACAGTGGGGGAAATGAGTATTTGATACTTTGAGTTTTCCCACCTTCAAGGAATGGAGGAGTCTGTCATTTTTATCGTAGGTACACTTCACTTTGAGAAACAGAATAAAAAATCCAGCAAATCACATTGTATGATTTTTACATAATGAATTTGCATTTTATTTTACGCGTCAGAAGCCGTTCTATTCTGCCCTCATTACCTGTGTGAATTGAAGCTGTTTGAACTTGTTAGCTGTATAAAAGACACCTGTCCACACACTTAATCAGACATAATTGGACACCTGCACATGGATGGGATGGTCTGCAGGACAATAGGCAAGCAGCTTTGCTTGAAGGCAACAACTGTTGATGCAATTATTAGAAAATGGAAGAAACACAAGATGACTGTTAATCTTTCTCAGTCTGGGACCCCACTCAAGATATCACCTTGTAGGGTAAGGATGATTCTGAGAAAGATAAGGAATCAACCCAGAACTACACAGGAGGACCTGGTCAATGACCTGAAGAGAACTGGTACCACAATCACAAAGATGACAGTTAGTAACACTACACCCTCTTGGATTAGAGACTTGCACTCTGGATCTGGATCCAGATGGTCATTGGCGAAGTTCAAACAGGACTAGACATTTGCTGGGAAGCATGGGAGAAGCTCATGTGGTCAGATGATGAAACCAAAATAACTTAATAACTTTAACTTGAATATTTGTCGTTATGTGAACATGAAGGAATTTGACCAAAAACACATTATCCATGTAAATTTTTTTCCGATTTGTATCAGAGACGTATAAGAGTGATGATCTAGCTCACTCAGGTCATTATCTCAAATGCGAGTTGAGAAAATTAGAATCTGATTTGCGCCGCTGGATAACCTGACATGAAAAATGAGCCCCAGACTCTCATTTTCACACCAGGCCTGTTTACGCTTTAATGAGGAGAATTAATTAACCTTATTGATATTCCATACCTAGTATTACTCCAGGTGTTTCTTGATACCCAGGATATAGCGCAGATTTTCTTTTCAGTAGAAGACTGAAACTGTAAAATATTCAATTGGGGGTAATTTGTCCTTTCACTCAATATAAATTATCACTACGTAGTTGCAAGCAATTTATTGTTTCATATATCACTATTCATTCATTTATTCATTTTATTACCCAATAACAATTTCCCAATCCAATTTAGGTTACCATGCCAGTCCATCACAGCGCACAGGCACAGACACTCACTCAAACTGAGACACACAAATGGTGGCTTTGATTCTAGCTCCCAATTCTGGCCTCCCAATTCTCTTGAGATGTTTATACACCTCGATTGGATCCAGCTGCAATAAATTCAATTCACATACACCTGTCTATATAAATTCTAACAGCTAACAAAGCTCATCAGCTGAACATTCATGATGCCTCCACAATTAATAAATAAAAGGTGTTTGGTAAAACCATGGCCCCTAGAACTGGTCATCCCAATAAACAAAGTAATCAGAGGAGAATACCTTTGGTAAGAGAAGCAAAACCCAATGTTCACTCTGGCTAAACTCAAAGGTCCTGTAAGCAAGTGAGATGAACTTCCAGAAGGTCTGCCATCAATGCACTATACAAATCTGTCTTTATTTCAGTGGCCAGACAGAAGACGCTCTTCAGTTGAAGATGTTTTTCAGTGGCTAGGAGAGGGAGATATCTGTGGAGATGTCTTCAGGTTTGACAATATTAAGACCCTCAATATTGAGTTGGAGTAGTGACAAACCTTGGTTTTTGACAGTCTTGACCTTGGCTGGTACCTTGCTCTGCCAGCTTGATGATTCTTCAGCGACATTAGTTTCATTAGTTGGTCTTGCACCATTGCTTACTACTCACAGGGGAAACAGATCTTGTCTTCTCCCCCTGGAGACAGATGTGAGTGATGGCCAGGAAGAACCAGGAAGAGGCGTAAAAGGAGAAGAAGTCAGACAGTGTGGCATGCAAGTGTGGCACACCTGAACAGACTGTCAAGCACATTATCACTGACTGCCCCTATACAGGCCACCCTCAGAAGCTGGCTTTTTCGACTTAGGACCAGAGACAAGGGCATGGCTGCATGACACTGGGTTGGCTATCTGGTGACACATGAAAGAAAGAAAGACGGAAAGGAAAGGAAGACTGGTCAGGTTTGAGGGGAAAGCTGAATAGAGCAAAGAACAGAGATATTTTGTAGATATTCTGTAGAGAAAATCTCTTTCAGAGCACTCAAGACCTCAGACTGGGCTGAAGGTTCACCTTCCAACAAAACATGGAGGTATGGGAGGAATTGATTTTTACCTTCACTGCTTACAAAAGTTAAAGGATATTTCAAAACGAGCTTTTGTGAGCATGTGTCTATATACTTTATGCCATATTTGTTATATTTATTTTTTATATGTAATCTTTTTTTAATTAGATTTAATTCCTATTTCTCAATGTGATTGAACTGTTTGCTGACACCTGCACCAAAAGAAATGCATTTTACTTCTTGTAATTGGCAAATAAATGATTCAGTGGATTATACTGAGTGACAGTGGTAAGAATACTTATATTAACTGTGTGCCAGTCTGGAAATCTACTCCTTTAAATTGGTAGAAAATTTCTGCAAATGGTATTACTCAACTAGATGGTACAGGCTTTATGCATGTGTGAACATGTATATGCATCTTATTAAAAACATCTCAGCTGCAAAGCCCTGACGCCTGATAAATCCTGTGTGAGTAATAAGACTAAAATTCACAAGTGACATTTTATGCCCTGTTAATGCCATCATGTCTAGTATTCAAGGAATGCTGATGCAAGGCCATGCCAAGTGGAAGGACTGCGCCTTGACATTGAGCCAAATCCGTGCTTGAGCTTTTCTCTAATGGAAGTGTTTCGCTTATGAGTTTAGAATTGATTCCTGCACATGAGCTCTATTAGCTTAACTGAGGGAAAAAGTCTGTGGTGAAATAGAATAAATAACAAAAGTAAGAAGTGCCATGCTTAAGCTGAGGTGTTTTTCTCCCTGTCACTGCACACTTTGTATTTAATTTGTCAGTTGAGGCATGTATGAAATGGGGTTGAAATTATGTAATCTATACTTTCAGCAAACAAGCAAATAGTGAAAAAGTGAATAGTGATTTGTCAGTTGACAGTTTATAAGCCTTCTTCTAACCTTGCCGTTCTATCACTTGGCATTGTATCAGGTTTAAGCCTGTCATGGACAACAAACCAGAACGTTTGATATAATCTTATTATTGAATAGAGTGGTTAGTGTGAAGATGGTGATATAAGTTTGTTGTGGAACAGCAACAGATTTCTCACAGTTTGCAGATTGCAGTCTTTTAGTAATATCAGCCTTTTTAAACCCAAATGACCTCCAAAACGTAGACTACAAGGCTTGTGGTGTCTACATGTTGATTCCTTGTGTCGTTTTTTTTTTTTTTACTAATTTTTACCTTCAGTCATGGGTTGTTAGATAGATTTGTGAACTTGATTTGTGGCACTAATGCGTTTTTTTTGTGCACTGAGTGACATACTTCTAATGTCAGCTCACTTGTTGTTATAACGGTTCCAGTTCTGTTTGTTTTTGGGAATGAGTTCTTTGTGTTCTTTGGTGGGCTGGGTGTGCATTGGGGTGACTACATGTGACATTGTAATTGTTTGTGTTTCTATATAACTGGTGAGTAAATAGTCACAGGACACTTTTATTTCAGAAACAGGGGAAAATTACTGAATACCCTAGCAAGTAATTTATGGGTGGGGGTGGGGGGCACTATCTTTTAGGCCGCATATTTTTATCAAGGGTACATTTTTCCAGTGGAAAGGTAGTCATGGAACAGCATATCAAGGCCAGAATTGTTTCACAAATCGATTGCCGCAATGTGATTTGCAAAAGTTCAAGCAGAATCTTCAAAACTTTTGGTCTTTGTTACTAGTAACTGAAGATGGAGCAGATGTTTCTGAGGAACGCAGCTGCAGTATCATAGCCACAGACATCAACGACTGACAACCAGAAAAATCACCAGTTTCAGAAAGCACTGTTGCATCCCTCTTAACAAAATTCAGAGATACCTGGACTGTGGACAAGCGACAGAGTGATCGTCCTTTTGGCGCCTTTGCGTAATGTCCACAATGCAGCACGTGACATGTACTAGGACTTTTATCTCACCCTGTGTTTAGTGACTTTTGACTTATCCTGTAGTTATAACTATATATGTTTATATATAGTTTGTGTTTAGTATGAGTGCATAATTTTAAATCTTTATATGTGGAAACGAACATAGACCCTTATGACATTAACTCTACCGGTGTTTTTGCTGAGGTCTCTATATACTACATGCAATGCTAATTCTAATACACAACCTCTGACTGTCTGTGTTTTTATTTGATGACATGATTCTCACTGCTTTATTTCTCTTGCCCTCTTTCTGTGTGTTTCAGGAAGATGAGATTCAAGCTGGTGCTGCTAACAGAGATCAATCTGAAATCTTGAAGTTTCTCTCCACAAAACACACAAAGTTACCATGGAAACCTGAGGTTAGCACACACCATTGAACTTTGCTTTGCTTATGAATTTGGTTATGTAATAATTATTGCCATACTACAAAACAACTTATTTCTGGGTGAAATCTGGGTAATTCTGGGTAAACCCCCTGTCATGATGGGAACTAAGTGACATGGTCTGGACGATTTCAACTCATTATAGTACTCTACATCCGAGCTGGTATTAGGACCATGTTTATGCATGTTTGTTAAATCACATTTCTAAATTGAGTAGCAAACAGAATTTGAATTGTATAGCCAAAATATAAGGCCACCACCTTTTGGGTTATTATATGCATCCACTTCTAAAAGAAGTGGTCCTGCTCAATTTTCAACATGGCTTCATAGTATCTTTTTAAGTCAGTTCACACATGTCCACTTTTCTAGAGCTGTAAACACTCCTTGTATGCTTTGCTCTAAACATCTAGAAACAACAACAGCTTAGCTCTCTCACTCACTCTCACTCTCTGGTAGTAATATCAGAGCAAGAACAGTTTATTCAAAACAAGCTGCACATTCAAGGCAAATTACAAAACTTGGCGAAAACTTTATTAGAAATGTGGACGTGACGAAGACGTACCGGTGATGTTACCATTCCTAGAAAAGTCTTTTTGTTCCACTGCTTCCTCCTCCAGCATATAGGCTCAATTCAAAATCTGTGTGTGAAACAGAATAAACAAAGAAACAAAATACATTGCTTACATTTCAGGGATGCTTTCATCACTCCATTCAGTGACAACGTTAGGTTAACTGGTCGCTCTAAATCCATGTGTTTTCCATTTGATCTGATTTGAGAAGTGTCTACTTTTAGATGTGCCTGTGATTAATAAATGTGTTTTTTGTTTATATGCTCCTTGTGTGGGAAATGAAGTGTTTTTTACCTTGATTGTTTGAGGCCTGGCTTTCACCACACAAGCTAATTTTTTGGATTGCTTATGTAAGGGTCAGTCACAAAGTTGATCTGCAAATAGTTACAGTGAGTATTTATTGTTATTGCAAACACATTCTCATCTTCAGGCCTGGGTTAGAGCTGGACAGAGTAAGAGCTATAGCATTCAATTGTTTCAGGGTTGGTTCTTGGCTGAATGAAAAGGCAGACTTCATTTCCCCCGTGCATTCTCAGAGGCCTATTTACAATTGAGAGAAATCATTTGGGGCACACAGCGCTGCTGTAGAATTACTTTTCTAATCATTGTTGCCTAGTGTTGACTGTCTTGCTTAAAATAATGTGTGCTGCAATTTACTTTGCATGGTGCATGAGCTGTAGGGGACTGATTGACAGTGAAACTAAATGTGCCTCATTTGTGACATGCTGTATGGTCAGTGATGCACGCCACCTGGACAACAATAACAACAATCTGTTTTTATTTGCTCAGCGCTAGAAATGTAAACACAAGACATTTTTGTTTTACCACAAAGTGGTTCCAATTACAGTACTTTATCCCCCTAACCACCAACACAACAATGCCACAAATCAAATAAAATGTCAGGGTAATTCCAATATGATGTGCTATGGTCGATTGGGAGGCAGTGGTAGAATTATAAATAGTATGTCAAAATATGATCTAGGTGACAATGTTGGTATACTTTTGGTGTACAGGTCCCAGGTTTGATCTTGAGCTTTAGCTACTGTCAATCTGGAGTTTGGAATAGTTTGGTTCTCCATCCAGGTATTCTCCTTTCAGGTCTCCAAACAGTATTCCAGATATAAGTTGACATGCGTATGCCACATGTTCATTTCCATCCAGGATAAGAACAAATAATAGATTTTTAAGCTTGTTAATCTGTAAGGTAGGAATGTATATAGCTGTCTATGGTCTTCTTGTACAACAGTTCCTGTGTAACCTTAATAGAGTGAAAGTCTAAAGTCTGAAAAAAATATTTTCAGAAATTTAGAATTTGTTTTTTTGGTGTAGCATTTTGTGGTGACACTAAATAGTAAATTCATTCTCTTATGTGCCAACATATAGGTTACTTTGAAGGGATGTATATGTCAGCACTTCTTTGAAGCTGTTTTTAAGCAACAGCTTTGGGCTTCCATTGTATCTATAGTGTCATTTTTATAACAAGGAATTTGACAATTGAACATCTATAACAATTGTAAAAAAAAAAAAAAACTCACACATTGTAATGTATTGCATATGATTTACAGAGATTTGTGACTATTTTCAGAGCTTGCATTCTAAAAAAACATAGGCTATGATAGGAAAACTAGTCATTTAACCCCGGCCTAGTCCAGAGCAATAACTACTAAGCCACCACTGGCATTAGGAACACTACAGCTTTCAATCCATAATAACACACATTTTGGACTAGTAAAACAACTGTGTAATCAATTAATGGCACTGTGGTAATGTTGAGTTACACAGAGGGAGTTTGTTCCTTAATGTGTGACCATGAAGGTCTTGTTTACATTTGGGAACTTGGCCCAACCAAAGTTTCTACAAAGTGTTGGTATTTGAGTGGCAATGAATGATGCTAGATGCAATTTTGTGTTTGTATAGGACCAGCTGCTACTGGCCAGCTTTATCCCTTAACCACTGTGAGATATCTGAAGAGTCTGTCTGAGGTGTGTATGTGAAAGGGCCATAGGACTGATACTTCCACTGATACAGATTAATCACATGAAGCAAGGATGCCACTCGCTGCCAAATGCCATTAGGCATTTATGAACTGCTGCCAGCCAGGCCCTGCTAATTACCACATGTCAGATGCTGAGACGAGAGCCAACCTGGTATCCCACAGAATTTATTTACTGTTAACTTAGTATGATGGTATAACATTATGCATGTTATTGTACAAAATATTTTGCAAAGTTTAACTGGTTATCCAAGTCTTTCTGTATGACCTCCTTTGTCATCTGCCCTTGTAATGGTCCAGATTCTTCTGTATGGGGATATTTTGAGAATGGTGGCTAGATGGCTACTTGTATGATGTTATTAACAGAATTGGGTAATAGGTGTATGCAACTATAGAGAGTCAGGAGCTTGGACTTATAAGGTGCGTTGTACACCATCTGTACTGTAAAACTGACGTTGTTGATATAGGAAATTAACAATGGAAAAGCTATTAGCCATTTTAATGAGCTAATTTCTGGATTAGCTCATTACAGTTATGATAGTGAATGTATTTAAGTGGTGTTACATAGATCATGATTGTTTATAATAATGGTTTGGATAATGACCCTGACATGGTGCTGGGCAGAATACTGGTTCATCCAGTATACTGTTTTTATTTACCGTAGCACAGCACAAGCAATGGCCGTAATGCTTTGGTCAAAAAAATGGAAAACAAATGATATACTATTGTTCTATATTGTTTCATATTATATATTATTAGGTTATTATATAGTAATAATATAT
>JAYJMA010069699.1:0-10330 GCA_036873895.1 Parotocinclus cabessadecuia
CAACACTAAGGGATCGGGGTAAAATAACTTACCGCGGCGAACAAAGTAAAAAGGGCTCGCAGTGCGAACCCTAACAATATTGAGTCCTCAGTGGGAAGTCCCTGGAGACACATCATCTCCTGATAACTGAATGATGGAAGGAATCACTGCATTCTCGTGGTGGCATGGTGAAACTGTTTCTGTTGATAACAAGCAGAGTGATGCTGAAGTGGAGGAACATTTAAGTGTTTTAAAGATGAAATTATTAATTTAAGCTAAATAGTGATGTGATTTCAAACAGGTGAGGTCAACAGGTGACTGATAATTTTTTACAAAAGCAGCATCCAGGAAAGTCTTTGATGAGCAAGGATGGCCAGAGGATCTCCATCGTAAACAAACATGAGAAAATTATTAAAATGTTGTAAAACAAAGAACTTCCTGGTTTCTGAGGCATCTAGGATGGACCTTTCACACAGTGGAACGTGGTAAGATGAATCTGTATTCCAGGAAAAAAAATGGATGCCCATCTAGACTTTTAACAACAAGTACAAATGAGTTATGAGCCTGGTATCAGACTGTGTCAGTGCCCTTGGCAAAGGTACATTGAGATTTTGGAGCAACAAATGCTGCCTTTATTTTTCTTTTTTTTCCCAAGGCAATTTAAAAGTACGTGCTGGACATATGACAAAGGCATGGTTTTGGAAGATGAGGGTACAGGTACTGGACTGGGCTGCCCGTCCTGACCTCTCCCCAATAGAAAATGTGTTGGGAATTTTGAAGAGAAAAATGCAACGATGACCTCATATTGTTGAGATCTTAAAATGTGTTTGCATGATTTCATGACTAGGTATATTCATTGCCTAAAAATCTTGTAAGTCTTGGAAAAAAGGAAAACCAATTTTACGAAGTGGCAAATGCTTTACCATACCAACTTTTTTTTTGGAATGTGAGTAAAGGTCGAATCAGTGACACATGAAGACACAGGATGTTTGTAAAAAGTAGGGTTTTCATTTCCCCAAAACTTCCAAAATTAACAAAGACTAGGCCTTGACAGAAAAGAGGTCAACCAAAATATAATTAGATTTATCTAACTAAACATAACTGACCTGCTATCATGAAATAAAGAAACACACCTAAACCTTAAACCTAATACAAAAACACCCCTTAGGCACATGGTGTACACGGTACAGTCTATTTTACAGGCGCCTGGTCTTAGGTCTTCTCAGCCCTCCGCCACACCTTTGCTCAAACAGGAAGGGACTGCCCCAAATGCTCAGAGTGCCCCCAATGCTCAGACCATGTAACTCAATGCAAATAAAAAAACAGTAATAAAAAATTCATTACATAACCTTACAGTGTAAAATGTGTGCAACTGTGTAAAACTAAGTAAGTTTAGAGTAAATATAATAATAAATATAATAAATCAGACACTGTTGTATGGATTATTTAAATATGATGTACACGACTGCAAATGAGAGAGTGTGCAATAAACTAATGATATACCGAAGCAAATTAACAATGTGTAAAGGTAGAATGAGTGCTGATTTGATCATGTGTTTTCTTTATTTATGTCTGATACTTTGCTCAGTTTGCAGTTTCAGCTGAACAGGAACCAATAATGGTTAGGTGAAGAAACCATCATCATAGCAACTAGTTCAATAATTTAACAGACTTTGTGAAACTGAAATCTGAATCAACAAAATGTGGATTTTCCCTTAACCTGTTTTTTGATGTCTAGTAGGCCTCTAGCTACTTTCTAATAATTTGATTTCAGAATTCAAACTGGCGTTTGTGAAGATCAGAATAGCAGATTTTTTGAAGATTACATAAACAAGCTCTTTGTTATGTAAAATATAAGAACAATTTGCTATAATTTGATATAAGTCTGATGGTCTTGACAACTAGTAAACACTTTCTGGCAAAGCTGCTCTCACTGTTTGTATGTACTCTGCTGATCTACATCTCCCATACCCAACCGACAACTATTCCTACCATCAGTAGCCAGTCAGTGGCCAGCTGCCACTATGAGAAATCCATATTTTACTGAAGAAAAAAAACAGAAATTCTTGTTTACAACAGTATTTTTAAACTGCAAATGCAAAAATTACTGCTTAAGTACATAGAAAACAATATAATATGAAAAAAAAAATAATATGCATGTGCAATTATTTTAGCTAATCGTTTCGAACTTGCAGTGGTAAACAGTGCAGAGAAAGATAAAGACTGAAGATCTGCTGGGGTGGCTCTTCAACTTCATCACATGTTTTAACCTGATTTTTACAACCTACTTATTAAGTCAATAACAACCTCTCTCAAGTGCCTGCTTGCATATTAGTATTATTACATTTTCAACAACCATCAGTTTGACTTCAGAATTAGATAACAGAAGTAACACTGAAGTAGAACTGAATATAAACTGAATATATGGATTAAGAATGCAAAGCTGTTCAATGAGTTTCAGTATTTTAAATGGGAAAAAGAGGTCTTTTCTAGATCTGGACTAATGACCAGAAGGTTGAGAGTTCTACTGAGAAAAGCTAACTTTTATTTTCAAAAGGTTTAGTGTTTGTCCATTTATATTAAATCAAAATCTATTTTGTCATTAAAAATATCTGAAAAATTGTTTGCTTCATTTTCCATTTTGTTATGTATTTAACGGGTTACAAACCTATTTCATTGTCATTAAAGGTGTGTTAATGAGGTGATGAGAGGACTCTTTCAAGCAAGACAAACGGTATCACACGGTCCAGAAAACACTGATCTACCACACACTGAATAGGCAGTCACACTGATAACCACTATTCCTATGCCTATTAGTAAAAACATCTGAGCCAGCAGTATCAGTAGCCAACACCTACAGGTGAGTTAATGAGCTGATGAGTTGCATCAGGTGTGTGCTAATGAGCAAATACAACCCTAACGGAGCAAGAATTTGGTACATGCTTTCATTAACTTTTATTTCACTTCTTTGGAGATGAGTGGTGGCTAGAAAATGGACTTTACATCTGAAAAAGCAAGTGTTTCAGTTAGTAGGGATATTCACTTTAGTTTTTTTATACACTGCTCACAAAAATATCTGAATGAAATATCCCCAAATTTTTGTATATTGGATGAGGATATAAACTACTCTTATCTGACAATTCAGATAAATCATTTTTTTCTCCATCATGAAATATCTCAACAAACTACCATGATACACTGCTGTAATACGAAGACATAATTAACTTATACAATGCTGTAGTAACTTTATCTTTATGTTGCACATGTAATTGTTGGAAAACAGTGGTAATTGTTGGAAAACAGTGCAACAGCACAATGATAAATCAGCCTGGCAGTGCTGAAATAATTCTGATACTATAAAATGCAATAGCACAGTGTAAGTATTCCTTGCCACAGTTAAGTGAAATAAACTAAATGATACTAAATATGAAATATGATGAATAGTAACTGCAATGATAACTGAACCTTAACATATATATTGACAGTCAATTTAATTGCTTTTATCCGAATGGTAGTAATACAATATTAAGATACTTGCTTGTGACAGTGATGGTCCAACCATTCAACTATTGTATAATATGGTGCTGCAGTACAGTGACACAAACCATATTCTACTCTCCTTGAAATGCAGGGTAGAAATAGCAGTCCAGAGCAGCCAGTAAATTACAATGTTATGTATTTACCATGGTTTATTTCTTTATTCAAAGTAACACGATGTAAATGCTTCAGAAAATAATTTCTACTATATTTAAATGGAAATGTTATTCTTTATAGAATGGATAACATGTGTCTACTTGACCACTGTTAAATCAATTAAATGTTAATATAATTAAAAATGTTAACTTCAAATCCCAACTCCTCCAGGCCGCTACTGCTGCATCATTGATGGGGCCTTAACCCACAACGGCTTGGATTGAAAAATATGAATCACATTTTTGTGAGAAGTATATTTAACGCTAATACTTAAAATAAAAAATGTAATCTGTTGAATTTATTGTTTTCAAAACAGGATTTGCTGAACCAGTTCAATGACTTCTGAAGTCCAGAGCATAAGGCAAAACTGGGAAAAAGTGGCCATGGAGATTCATCAGTGGTAAAAAGAAGTGGGCATAGGCAGAAAGACATGAATGCTGTTGCATGTGGATGATCACGTACGGAATTCCCTGCTGAAACTCAGTTGCAAAGCAGGAAAAAAGGAAATGATTGAACAAATTGAAAAACTGACCACAAAAACATGAACTGTATTGTACATGAACATTATATAAACACGTTACAACACATATGAATGATCCAACAAAAAGCACAAATGGCATTTAACAAACCCTTGACTCACTCACAAACAGATATTCCATGTTATTAAACACCTGAGACATGCACACACCTAAAAGCATTCACTCTATTATTAACACTTACCTCAGTATAGTGAATACAAATGTATGACAATTTGATCCTAATATATAGTTTGCAATTTTATTTTTATTTTGGTTGTGCTGGTTGTGGGAGGGATCTGTAACCTATCCTGTAGTTAAAGGGGTACAGCTAACTTTGTGTGAGGGCTTGGAAGAAGTGGCTGTTGCAAGGCTAACTGCTTTGAACGCTCTTATCTCCCACAGAATTGTCTGTGTAATGCCCATTAATAAATTTTAAAACTGGTGTGTTCCTTTGTGGTTTTATATTAAATTGTCATCAAAAACATCTGACTGATCCAGGAAGAGACATAGGAAAATGGAGGACTGAAACATCAGTGTGAAGGTGTATAAAATGTAATAAATGGGAGAAGTTTCAATTTTAGAAATGAGTTCTTCTGCCTGCTGTTCTGTTAAATACTTTGCGTCAGTTAGTCTTTTGATTAGCAAAGAGGACTGCTACCTTTTTTAAGGTCAGGGGCTTTGCCTTAAACTTAAACGTTGGCTGAACTGTTCATTGGTGGATACATGTAGTCATTCTCTCCTTGAACTAAAAATGGCAAACGATGATATAAATTGATGCTTTTTAAATTTGCAGAGCAAATTTAGAATAAAAACTGCATAAACAAAACTGATTGCTGATGATATTAAATTCTTTTATGCAAATATTCATAATCATACACAATGTACATTGGTGCTCAAAAGTATGCGAACCCTTTATAATTTTCTCTGTTTCTGCATAAGCATGTCCTAACACATCATCAGATTTTCAAGCAAGTCCTAAAAGTAGATAAAGAGAACCCAGTTAAATAAATGGGACAAAAAGATTATAGTTGGTCATTTATTTGAAAAAGATCCAATATTACATATTTGTGAGTGTCAAAATCGTGTGAACCATATACTGAAAGGTTCACATACTTTTGCCACTCACAAATATGTAATATTGAATAGTTTTCTTCAATAAATAAATGGCCAAGTATAATATTTTTGTTTCATTTGTTTAACTGGGTTCTCTTTATCTACTTTTAGGACTTCTAAATCTGTTTTAGGTCATATTTATGCAGAAATATAGAAAATTCTAAAGGATACACAAATTTTCGAGCACCAGTGTACCTAACGTTTACTTTTGAAACAAAAGATGTGACACTTATGACCTTATACTGTTTCACATCTTAAAACGTTATTAAAATGACAAATAGGACAAAATAACACCTGAAACACTAAATAGAATGTTATCCTCTGTGCCAAAACAGTAAAAACACCAGTGCAATAAAAATAATTTCAGCATTACAAACTGGAAAACTTTTTTGGATTGGTTTTGCAGACCTGAAATCCAGGAATGGATGTTTATTAACCAATTAACTAAATTTGACCTGACAAATATGTATCTCAGGTGCATACTGTTGTAAAGGTAAGAAACACATTGTCATGTTTTTATATGCATTCTTCATACTGCCCCAGCTTTTTCTGATTTGGGGTTGTACATATGCAATGTAAAGTATGTAATTAAAAATGGCCAGGATAGAAAACATTTAAAAATGGACTCCTTGCATTCATGGCCATGATGCACGTCCATTTACAAATACACCGGCTTGTACCTTCTCTGGTCGCGTTGTTACATTCACAAGCGTTCTCTGAAATTCACATTTTTGCTAATGTGTCTAAAAATTAGTGTACGACATAAGGTTTTTAATACCAAGCATTTTCAGAAACCACTAAAGAAATATTCAGAGCACTGTTTTGTCCCCCTTTGGTTGGTGTTTGCAAAGTTTAAGTTTCCAAAGCTTCTCTGGCTGACCTAAGTAGACCGTGGCAAACAAACATCTGTCGGTGCCACGTTATCATTTCTCATGTGAAGGTCTGTAGCAGATATTTCATACCTGATCACTTGGTTGAACCCAAATTACCAGAAGGTCAGAGAAGACTTGCAAAATGTGCAGTGCCACTGCTGTTTGACTGATACAGCTACAGCACTCAGGCACCGCGGCATAATGTATGGGAAAGGAGAGAAAGACCGATTCAAACCACCTTCATAGAATACATGGCAGTGATGGTAGACAAGGGCTTCCTCATTAACGATTGTGTTCTGTGCAAAATTTACTGTCCACCATTTCTGCCAAGAAATAGGAGTGTTCCGTTAGAGCAGAGACCCCTTTTTGTAGATAAGAATACTTTTGAGCCCCGTACCCTCTCTCTCTCACACACACACACACACACACACACACACACACACACACACACTGACACACATCTAATGGTCACAGGGGCACGGGTGTGACCACTTTGCCAGTCGTTGCCCCTCTCTGCCATCCTCTTGAGTCATTATGGTCACATGGGTCAAGTTCCAAATGGGGTTTAAACCGCCTAGAAAGGGATCTGTAGACTGCTTTGTATTTGGCTGATAACCAGAGTTTTAACCCATCCCCTCTGTTCAATGATGGCTTCCTTTACTCTTCTATCAACCCTTTAAATGTATCTAAAAAAAATAAAAAACAGTAATGACTTCACATAATTCGGAGGTTCTCTAAACCAGATCACACATTTTAGTGTTTGGTCATGTGAAAGAAAACTGATTGAACTAATTAACTAATCAGGATTGTCATGGCCTGGTCTGTGATAGCAGTTTTAAAAGGGAGAGAAAGTCCCTGAAAATGGGATCCACTTGCTAAGTTTATAGCAATAGATTTCAGTTAGTGGCTTTGCCAACTTTCACTGTTAAAGAACCAAGACCCAAGTGAGATTCCATGTTCTGCACAAGTTTGTGCTTTTTCCCAACTAGCTCACTAGATTCAGCTCATTGACTAATTAATAGCTGGTTGTGCAGAGGAGAACACAAAAACTGTGTTGTATGGAAAAACTTGGTTTATAAACATGTTTATAAATTAAGCAATGCTTCTTAACCTTACCCCTGGTGGCACTGTCATGGGGTTATGTGGCTCTTGAGTTTTAAGGCCCCTGCTAGCATCTAATAACATCCCTTATGGAATCATTTAGTCAGTGAATTCTTACAATATAAGGTAAATATTATGTTTGAATAGCAGGTGTCGTGTGTACTTTTGATACCTTCTGTGTGTGCTTCACGAATTTCTCATGGCCATTGGCATAGGATGAGCTGTCATCATCTCTCAAGGCATCGTCCTCATTTACTATGTTCCATTTTACTTCAGAAAGCATTTCAGTGGGTTATAAGTATTATAAGTTATACGTGTTTGTGGGTGATAAGTGTCTCCTAGCTCTGCTTTGTTTAAATTAATTTAGCCTAACTTTAGTGTGGGTATAACAGCTGTTCCGTACATAGAAGAAGCAACTTCTTTACTCGTGTTAACACTGGCTTTCAATGCAAATACTTTCACAGTACTCCGTATAAGAAGAAAAATATAAACGTTTATTTTAGATTGTGCACGTAAACTGAAAGGTTCTCAAGAGCAAACCTAAAGCTAAATAATACATGTAAATAATAATAATAATAATAATATATAATAATAATAATAATAATAATAATACAATAAAGCTAACAAAACATGACATGGTAAGAAAACGGTAATGCTCCCAGCCTTTAGGTCCCCACTAGACTACTGAAGCTAGATTACTGCTTAAGCCTAAGCAGCACCAATGTTAAAGTGACAGAACACCAAAAATAGAGGCATGAACACAAACCTATAATCTTTAAATATGCTAAGAGTGAAAAAGACAAGAATATGTAGGGCTACAGTACTTCGGCTCCAACGTCAATGATTAACAGCGTCATGCTTTGGTTCTACAAGGTTTTGGCTATTGCTCTGAGAAGTCTATTCTCTATGCTCACCTGCCTTGACTCACATATGATCTTAAGTGACATCCCATTCCTAATCCATAGCTAATCCATTGGTTCACCCTTTGCAGCTAGAACAGCTTCAGCTCTTCTGCAAAGGCAGTCCACAAGGTTTAGGAGTGTGTTTATGGGGATTGTCTTGGTATGCTGAAGCATTCAAAGTTTTTTTTCACTGGAACTAAGAGGCCAAGACCAGCTCCTGAAAACAAACACAATAATAATTCCCACACCATAATTCCCCCTGCACCAAACTTTACACTTGGCACAGACAAGGCATGCAGCCAGACAAGTACCGTTCTTCTGGCAACCACCAAACCCAGACTCCTCCATCAGACTGCCAGATGGAGAAGTGCGTTTCATCACTCCAGAGAATGCGCCTCCACTGCTCCAGAGTCCAAGAGCAGCATGCTTTACACCACTGCATCCGACGCTTTGCATTGCACTTGGTGATGCATGGCTTGGATGCAGCTGCTCGACCACGGAACGAAGCTCTCTGAGCACTGCTCTTGAGTTTGGTGACCTTTTCACACTATGCGCTTCAGCATTAGCTGACCCCACTCCATCAGTTTATGTGACCTACCACTTTGTGGCTGAGTTGCTGTTGTTCCCAAACACTTCAGTTTTCTTATAATACTGCTGACAGTTGTCTGTGGAATACTTAGAAGTAAGGAAATTTCATGACTGGATTTCTTGCACAGGTGGCATCCTATCACAGTTCCATGCTGGAATTCACTGAGCTCCTGAGAGCGACTCATTCTTTCCCAAATGTTTGTAAAAACAGTCTGCATGATGCTAGGTGCTAAATTTTAGACACCTGTGGCCATGGAAATGATTGGAACACCTGATTCAGTGAATTTGGATACATGAGCAAATACTTTTGGCAATATACTGTATTTTGTATCCTGCAAAAGAATAGGACAGAATTCAGCAGAATATGAACAGATTATGTAAAATTTGTATAAATTTGAATGTAGTACCTAATGCATCTAATGCATGTTTGAAATGGTCTAGAGGGTTTGAACATTTTTGCTGGACACCGAAGTCTCCACCGAATGTCTCCAACTCTGCCAGAGATCCTGCTTTGAAAATTGTTCTCTGTATAAAAGCAAGTCAAAATAAACCAATTCCATAAAAAAATTCACAACTCACATAGCTCAATAATTTGCTATACACTTTTGTGTATAGGGTATATAAAATTGTGTATATATACAATTGTGCTCTTTAACTTGAAATTACTGTTCTCATATTTGATCAACAAATCTAAAGGGTTGATTTATTAAGACATTTCTAGTGACAAATACAGTATATTAAAAAGTTTTGTCTATTGTCAATAGTCTATTTTCTAACCAAGAGAACAATAGTTGTAAAAAGTTTAATTGTTATGGAGAAATGTACTCTTGATCAGGGTTTTCACACTGTAAACACCAGTCTGTGATGGTAGTCTGCCATCAACTTTGTGTTTCATCTGCCTTGATATCGATGTTCCATGGTCTTGATGTCTTGCTGGAAGCATTCTGCTTGTTCTTTGCTCATAGCTCCAAGATTTGAGGAGACGTAGTTCAGGTGGCTCTCAAGTACAAGCAATTTGATACTCATGTTTGCTCCCGGTCCTTGAAAAGCAATCAACAAAATATGAACTAAAAGGTTTGATTTTTTTGCCCTGAAGCTATCAGGAAAGTCTGTTAAAAAGCAGACCAAGTAGCCGTTTTTTTATGGGTTTAATAGTATTAAGGAATTGTCAGACTTAGAAATGTTAAAAGGTAGAAGTGTAATTTAAAAATATGCTAGTTTTCAACTTCTCATGTGGAAGAGCAGGAACTTTGGTACACAGGTACTTGAAGCACTCACCATCTTGATCCAAAACCCTAAAGAACTGTTTAATGAGTCCCAATTTTATATGCAGTGTATAACAATTTTATAACAATTTTAGTACATTGTATAAAACATAAATAAAAACAGAATACAATTATTTGCAAATCCTTTAAAACTTATATTCAATTGAATACACTACAGAAACAAAATATTTAATGTTCAAACTGACAAACTATTGTCACGAACGGTTGAATGAGCGTACTGGAGACGAGGATGCAGAACAACGGGAGTTTTATTGAGAGACCAGTGAGGTGGCAGGGTG
>JAYJMA010069720.1:0-10329 GCA_036873895.1 Parotocinclus cabessadecuia
AGTGAAACGACCTGGCAATGAACACTGCTAGAACTTCCACTTAAGTAGAGGGAGACACAGGTGTTCTTCATCAGGTCGTTAACCAGACACTTGGTTGTTCCAAAACACCCACTTTATTCTTCTTTAACTGTTTTGTGTGTGTGTGCTTGATGATCTACATTTCAGATTCAGTTCTTGCCCTGATAGGTTTCTTCCTTCTATATTAAGGGATTTTCCTTGCCACTGTCGCCCTGGGCTTGCTTAGTTTGGGATTGGCCTTTTAAGATCATCTACGATTGTAAAGCTGCTTTGAGACGATGCTCCGTCGTAAAAAGCGCTATAGAAATAAATATGACTTGACTTAGATGGAGCAAAACAGGAAATCATGATCCTACCGCCGCCATGCTTCCCAGATTAGTTTATCTTCTTAGGCTGCAATGAAAAATTTTTCTTCGCATCTCACTGAAAGGCTTGTTATATTAATAAATAAATGTCCAAGCATACTATTTTTGTCCCATCTCTTTAGCTGGGTTCACCTTTGTCTACTTTTTAAATCTTGTGTGACAATCCGACGATGCTTTATCTTTTTTTTTTTTGTTTCTCAAATTTCTAAGCAGATTTTTTCTCAGGATACGGCATCATTAAGTATGTAAGAATGAGGAAGCATTTTGGAAGCAGCTTGGAAACAAACTCAGCTATTTACGGTCTTATTCACATTCTGTTTTCATTCTGTTTCGAAATAATTTCATTCGGTCAACTTCCGTAAGTGACGAACGAGCCAATCAGGTTCTGAGATTCTAAAAATCGGCCGTGGATCATCTGGAAAGGGGCCAAAACTTTTGCACACAGCAGCGCTTGTGTTTCGTGTTTTCTGATACGCATGAAGATTTGACTAGGGATTCCAAAACGTTTGCATACGCGTACAGTACGGTCTTATGCAAACATCTGGGCACCCCTGGTCACGTAAGGCTCTGTTGGCTACGTGAGCAGACGTTACCGGGCCACGGCAGGGAAAATAGTCGAGCTTTTTTGAATATGACAAACAGAATTTGCCCGTTTATGATGTTTTATTTTCACTTTATCAAATGATCCAGCTTTCAGTAAGCCCTCAGAGCGGAGTTGGCTTGAGTTTGTTTCCCACAGATGTCGTTTAACTTTTAACGAAAATACCGGTCTTAGGAGCCGTTACGCTTCTTTTGGCAGAAGTCTATGGTGTTTATTCCTTAACAACAAAACTGTAGCTAACAGGATTGGATCGGATGTCATTAACGCACCCTTTCCTTGGTGGGTCGGAGGTAGAAGCTGCTTTTCAGGCCATTCGGTGCAGCAAGAAATCTTCCTTGTTTGTATTAATTGTTTGAACTTACTTCCCCCTCAAACTTCCACTTGCGGTCCGTTTACAAGGCTGAACAAACTTCCCCGTTGTGAGCAGCAGCGTTGAACGTTCTTGGCAACACATTTTCCAGGAGTCGCTTTTGTGGTACGAGTGATTGCCAGTAACTGTACGAGAGTACTACAGAAAAAAATATTGAAACAACCTCCGTACACTCAGGTGTCAATGTTGACTTTAAATAAGCATGAAGTTCGAAAACAATAGAAGCTATGTTGACACTTGAAACCGCGGTCGAGCGTGAAGGACGTTTCACTCCTGCCCCAGCGTTAAAGGCTATGAACTGCCAATCGGAAGGTTGTGAGTTCAAATCCAGCACAACTGCCCAGTTTCGGGTCTGGGCCGGATAGCAGTGTTTGCTAAAAGCTGTATATGAGATAGATAGTCGCCTTGATTTAATTTCCTAATAAACATCCGTTCCCGCGTTAGGGGTAGTAACGATAATAAGCTGTCCACTGAGGAGCAAAAGATGAATAGGGGAGCTCCGGTTTATTAACAAATCCATGAGGAGATGAGAGAAATGTTTAAAAAAAAACGATGTTCCTCAGAGAAAGGCTGGTGAGATTATGGAATTTCGAAATGGGATGTCATTAAACGATTCCGAGTCTGGAGGAATTTCAGCCCTAAAAAGCCCAACCTGAAGAGGGGTGATCTCTCTGCGCTCCCTCAGGGGACCCTGCGGCGAGAACCGTTGTTTGTCAGTGTCTGATGGGAGAGCGTGGGTGAGGGATTACTTTATCCAAGCTTTATCAAGCTCTACAGTACAGAGTTACGTTCATAAATACCGCTTACAACTTTAAAAAACAAACCTCGTGTCCGAGTCAAGACTGAGATTTTTAGAGGTTGAGTCCAAGTCAAGAGCAGGAATTTAGTAATCAAGTCTGAGTCAAGACTGTGATTTTAATTTTCTTTCAGTTTTAGAGATTGAGTCTGAGTCAATACCGAGACTTAGTATTCATGTTTGAGTCAAGACTAAGACCAGGACACATCAGCTCTGTGTAAAGACCAAGGCATTCAGAATCTGGAGGAATTTCAACCCAAAAAAGCCTAAACTGAAGAGGGGTGATCTCCCTCTGCTCCCTCAGAACCGGGCTTCATTAGTATCTGATAGGAGCACGTGGGTAAGGGATTACTTTATCCAGCCTTTATTCATAAATACCGCTTATAACTTTACCGTACAAAAAACAAGCCTCGTGTTATAACCCCGCCCACAAGCTCCGCCCACTCCTCTGGGCTCGGAGGCATCGAGGATGGCATTGGGCATCTGTTGTGAGATGAAATGGCATCGTTACAGAGTGGTAAATGCTTCTGGAACGTGTTGATGCTGACCAGAAGAAAACATGAAGGTTCTTCATGTTCTTCATGAAGGGTCTCAGGTTCTTCGTATTTTCTGTACCGGCCAAACATTTTTGATTTTGATTTTTGATTTGTATTAATATTGGGTTTCCTCTAATTGGCTGTGACTCTCAGACACCGTGTGGGCCGTGTTTCTCCGGAACGTTCAGTCTTCAGGTCCCTTAATGGCTTGTTCATGATTCTTTTGATTTCCATCATTCATCACGTCGCTGACCTTCCTCTTTGTCCTTCCAACCGTGGCAGTTCTTCTCGTGATTTGGTTACGTGGCTTTCAAGTGAAGTGCGTTTTTTTTTTTCGAGAGAACTTTGATATGATCAACGATCTGTATGTTTTATTTCCATTGAACATTAACTCAGTAGTCCATAGTTTCAAAATGTCAATATTTTTCCCCTCGCGCATTGGTCGGTTCCATGGAGACCGTATGGACCTCCACCCAAGAATTGCTTGGACTGTTCGCATAGAGTCACATCTGAAAACCGATTCATCCTTTGGTCTTTTGGACCTGTGTATCTGCGCCGCTGATGCCAAAGCTGGTTTGTTTACAGTGGCGTTTTTTCCGGGACATGCTGCACTCAACATCACGTAACGTTTGAACTCAGTGCTGTTTGCTCCCAATCATCTCGTTCTAGAAGTATTTAAAGGAATGAATTTCTCTTCTTCTTGCCTAGTCCCTCTCAAAGGTTCTTTACTGGCCCTTGTTTTTATTTAATTCGGGATCTTGCCTCTTTTGTGAACTACCTTGTGACTGGAGCCGTTTGTAAAAGTAGCGCTGCAGTCAAGACTGCTAAAGCCAAGTCCGATCCGAGGCAGGACCAGAACCCATTGAGGCAGAGTCTAGGCTGAGACTTTTAAATGACCCAGACACATCAGTTCCAAGTCAAGACCAAGGCATTTAGTAATCGAGTCCGAGTCAAGGCTAAAACATTTAATAACTGATTCAGAGTCAAGACTGAGATTTTTAGAGGCTAAGTCCGAGTCAAGACCAAAGCATTTAGTAATAAAGTCCGAGTCAAGACTTTGATTTGAATTTTCTTTCAGTTTTAGAGCTTGAGTCTGAGTCAATACCGAGACTTAGTAGTCATGTCCGAGTCAGGACCAAGACTTTTAGAGGCATAGTCCGAGTCAAGACCAAGGCATTTAGTAATCGTGCCTGAGTCAAGACTAAAACATTTAGTAACTGATTCAGAGTCAAAACTGAGACTTTAGGAAGTTGAGCCAAAGTCAAGAGAAAGACATTTAGTAATCAAGTCTGAATCAAGACCAAGACTTTCAGAGGTTGAGAGCAAGAGCACGAACTTTGGTCTTGACTCGGACTTAGCTTCTAAAAAGTCTTGGTCTTGACTCGGACTCGATTACTAAGAGGTTGAGTCAGAATCAAGAGCAAAACATTTTAGCAATCAAGTCCGAGTCCAGACCAAAACTTTGGAGGTTGAGTCCAAGACATTTAGTAATAAAGTTTACATTTTCTTTCAGTTTTAGAGCTTGAGTCAGAGTCAATGCCGAGACTTAGTAGTCATGTCTGAGACAGGACACATCGAGTCTAAGTCAAGACCAAGACGTTTTGTAGTCCAGGTTTAGTGGTTGAGTTTTAGTCAGGACCAAGAGTTTTAGTCTTAAAGTCAAGACTAAGACCAGGACACATCAGCTCTGTTTAAAGGCCAAGACATTCCATAGTCGAGTCTGAGTCAAAACGGGCAAGTATAAAGAGCATATAAAAAATATAAAAAGAGAAAACAAATGTATCTTTCCTACAAATGTAAGGAAGTCTGCATGTTTTTTTTATTTCCCATATCCCATTTTCTGATTCGGATTTGTACAATAAATCCCGGTTTTAGTTTAATGATTATTTATTACCTTTTAATTATTAAAGTAACAGGTCCTCAGAATTTCGGTATTCATGTTTTTTTTTCACATCTCCGTCTTTGGATGCATTTATAGCGTTTTTTTTTATGCTTGTCCTTTCATTTGTATATTATTTTTTATTCCGTAATGGTTTCTTTTGTAAGTGTTCCTTTATTGTTAGGTAAGGAGCGAAGCAGCCGCACACAGGGAGGAAACTCCAAAAGGTGGAGTCCAACGTCGGGGTGGTGCTACGTTGGTGCTGAAGTTGGGCATTTCACTAATGGCTCACCACGAGTGGGACGTTTACATTGTTTAGCTTCCTCCTTCCAGGTTCAGTCCTTTTAATAACAGCCTTAAATATTTGCACTGTTCCTAGTTCAATATAATTTAAAACCGTAACCTGATCCGTTTTTTTTGGGGGGGGGGTTTGTTTTTTTTTGCAGTCTGATTCCTGTTTTGTTTTATTTTTATGTTCTACAGTCTGATTCCCTGAATGTTGGACATGCCTCGTGGGTCGAGATCCGTGAGAAAACCATAAACCCCATTTCTCTGATTGCTGGGGTTTACTTTATCTGAATTGGGACAAGGCTTTGTGTTTGCGTCTCCCTTCCCTGTGTTTATGTACCCCGATCGCAGCATTATTGATCATCTGGGATTTAGGCAGCAGATCCATACATGTATACACTGCACAGGTCACAGCATTTACGCTCTGTGTGTGTGTGTGTGTGTGTGTGTGTATTTGTGTTTTTGATTAGGCCATTTCGAACTAAGATATACACTGTGTCTGTGTGTGAGGGAGCAGTCTAACGCTCTACCCCATCACCATAGCGACACGGGTTTAAGTCCTGGTTTCGGGCAAACGTGGGGCGACAGTGGCACAGAAAAACTCCCTAAACGTTATAACCAAGATTTAAAGAGGGAGCCGACTTGCTTGGGTTGCCAGATGTTATATGTAAGCATTACACTAAGTTCGCTCGAAAGAAGAGAAAATATAAAATATAAAAAAATATATTTTTAAAATAAATTAGATTATACTCTTCATAATATTATATTATATTTAAAGTCCTGGTTCAAGCTAACCTGGGGCGACAGTGGCAAGGAAAAAATCCACAAACGTTGCAAGGACCATGACTCGGGACTCATGACCATGACTTGCTCGGGTTGCCAGATGATATATATATATATATAAGAATTAAACAAATTTAAGTCAGTAGTACGCCTGTGATATAAAAGAAATAGAAAAGATAAAAATAATTTTAAAAAATGCATTATATTATACCCTTCAGAATATTATATTTGCTCTAAAATACTAGTGTAAATATCTTTTTTTTTATTATTTTAATCATTACATTCACACGATGATGTTTAATTCGTTTCGGTTTACTGTTATTTTTACTCTAAAACGTGTTAATTCGATTTAAACCTAAAGTTAAAACTGAACTTAAGAACTTAAGAGTGGTGCCATTCTTACATATCACTTCTATGCTGCCCAGGGAGGTCTGATCCCCTTGTAGCATTTACGGACTTTTTCCTTGCCACTGTCGCCCTAGGCTTGCTCGGTTTTGATGTTACAAAAAAAGGAAAACCTCTGGATTTATGTGAATCAGGCAACAATTGAGCCAATCACTGCACAGAAGGACTCAATGCCATTCTTGATTTCAAAATCTCCCCAGAAAGGCTTTGGTGGTGGCATCACAGACGCTGCAGAACACTTATTACCAGGGTTGCCAGGTTCCGCCAGCAAAACAAGCAGCCGGGTCTTAATACTAAAACAAGCGATTGAAGCCACGGTCAGGGGAAGCAATACGGTTTCTCAGCTAACGTCCAGCTCCTTATCACATTTCTGAATCTGATTTGCAGGCCTCCGTCTGCTCTGACAAACCGGAGCTTCGTGTTCACGTTTACATGACAAGTTGAATAATCAGACGGCTGCAACAATGCGATTATGATCCGACCGTTAAGCGTGAGTGTTTTACCACGCCTCTTTCTGAATTACCGGAGCAGTGTTTGGATTCTGTGCCGTTTTTTGTTTTTTTTTTAATTTCACCCGGTCACTTCGCTCTGCTTCCTTACCTGCAATTTCTTCTCTCGTCTCTCTGCGCGTAAAGTATAAAGCACTAAAACCTTTAATGCCTCTAATGCCTGGCATCGGATCGGCCTGACTCTGTTTGTTTGTTGTGTGCGTAAGCGTTTAAGGACAGTTGGTCGTGCCGTGTTAGAAACCCAGTTCCTCTTTCTTATGCATCAAGGGACTCTCAACAAGCTCGAATGCAAATCTATCAAACCACCACTTTGTCAACAAAGCAACATGTTTGACACCCGACTCATATCTCTACTTCACAGCTCCTGCTGCTGCTGCTTACTAGACACGCTCCCGGGTTCTGCTTCCCCTGCAGTCACATTTCGATAGCATCAGAAGCGGTGGCTCGGCTCTTCGCTGGTATGGCCATTAGTCAGTAAACGAGCCGGGATTCCGAGGCCGGCTCTGTTCCCGCTCCCATGTAGCTCTTGTTTTATAATCAAACCCGAGGCCCTCGGGCGGCTTGTTCTAACCACCCATAAAAGTTAGTGGACTGAAGACTATGGCCGTCCACAGCGGAACAGCGTGCACTGACCTCACGACCTCCCAGTGATCCACTGATCAAAGTCAGCGCAAGGGGGGGGGAAAAAGCTTCCCTCTCTACAAACGAGCCGCTTTCCTCTTTACGGAGTCAGAGCTCTGCGCCGCTCTCTGCTCTCTGCAGCCATATTGATATTAATGGACATTCCTATGGGGTTACGGGATCGAATTGGCAGGCTCAGTATGACTTCCTGTTACCCCGTCGCATGAGAGCTGAGCAGCGCAGCCACCGGCCTGACTCCTAATGTTTAGAAACTTAGATCCTCCAATTGTGGGGTTCCAACTTCCTCGCGTGCTCTGAGGGTGTTTTCACGCTCCGCCCGCCTACTCAAGGCCTGGTCCGCGAACCACTGTGGTCAGGACTAGGGGCGGGGGGTGTTGGTTCGGGGGGGCGGGGGGCGGGGGCGTGTCGTCACCGAGGATGTGTTTGCAGCAGTGTTTATTTACTCCTTTATTCATTTAAATGTATTCTAATGACCATCGTTTCTTATAATGTATTCACTTCTTTATTTGTTTCTATCAGGAGGATAACCTCTATTTATTTTATTCCATTTTTTTTCATTCGTTTCATTGCGGTGATCATATTGTTCATTGTTTATTTATCTGCTCATGTATTATTATTATTTTTTATTTGTTATGTTGGTCATTATTTCTTCTTAATTACTGATTTATTTATTTTTTTACATCATGAGGATAATTTAATAAAATATATCTATTTTATTTCAATGTGCTTTAATTGTGAGGGCCATTTATTTTATTTTATTTATGTACGTACGTATTTAAAATTTTTTTGTATTTATTTTATTAGGGTGATAACATTTTTCATTGTTTATTTATGTATATATTTATTCATGTATGTATTTTTTATCACGTTGATCATTATTTCTTGTTAATTAATTATTTATATGTTTTTATTACGAGGATAATTTAATAGAATATATTTATTTCATCTCGATATGCTTCTATTGGGATTGTAATTTTTTTTTTTTTTTTTTTGTACTTATTTACTTTGGTTTGTTTTTGTGGCAACATGTTTTTCATTATTTATTTATGTATTTATTTACTCATGTATTTGTTTTTTTTATTATATTCATAATCATTTCTCATAATTTATTTTTTATTTATTCCCATCATTAGGATAATTTCATAAAATATATTTATTTTGTTTCTATATGCTTTTATTGTGATGAAAGTTCTTTTTGGTTTTTGTATGTACTTATTTATTGAGGTATTTTAATTTTTTGTATCTATTTTATTATGGCGATAACATATTTAATTATTTATTTATGTATTGATTTACTCATGCGTGAATCTTTATTTTTTTATTTATGTTGATTATTTATTTATTATGTATTAATTTTTTTACGTTGATAATTTCATAAAATGATATTTATTTCACTTTAATATGCTTTTATTATTATAGTCATTTAATATTCTTTTTTTATGTACCTTACTTAGGGTTCTTTTTCATTCATTTTATTATGGCGACGATATTTATAATTATTTATTCATGTATTTATTTACCCACGTATGCATGTATTTATTTATTTTTTTTGCTATTGTGATTTTTTGTATTTTTTATTTATTTTTATTGTGGGCACAATTTCATGAAACTAAATTTCTTACATTTAAAAACATTATGTTTTTATTAGGAGCCTTGGTATTTTTTATTGACTTATTCTTTATTACGGTGAAAATATTTCTTATTATTTATTTATTTATTTATTGTTTTTGTTACGCTGATATTTATTTATTATTATTTGTTTGTGTGTGTTTACATCTGTGATTATTTAGTGTTTAATTGTGATTTTTAATTATTTTCATAATGATTTGAATTATGATTCCTTTTTATTCATATGTGTTTGTGATTTATACAGTGTGCATTTTAAACATAAATACAAAACATAAATATTGTATATATAATGAAATAAAATAACATGAGCAGTGTATATATGTGTGTTATATAATATAATATAATATAATATAATATAATATAATATAATATAATATAATATAATATAATATAATATAATAGCACAGAGCTTCTGCCCTGTTAATTTCTTATTAACAATTACTTTCTTTAATATTTTTTTTTAATAATATGATGTTCATAGTGTTTAAAAAAAAAACTTTATATATGCATAAATATTTTTGCCAGTTGCAGGCTTGCTTACGTATAGAAGAGCAAAGTTTCGGGAGTTGTAACGACTTCTGGTTCGGCTCGTCTCTCCGTATATTCAGAGGAATTCTGTTTCATCTGCAGATCATACAATCCTTCTCCATGCTGTTGTGGAACCTGAAATAGGAATAACGTGAAGCACCAATCATGTTATTGGATTCCTGGACCAGGAGAAGATAAATTTCACACAAACTTCACTTTCAGCTCGGCCAGAGATTGGTTCATGTGAGAGCACACAGGTGGAAAAAACGCTTTTACAAAATGTACTGAAGTCTTGGTGCTCCGACGGTGACGCTCTCGGCTTTGGAAGAAAGTGCGAGTGGGGAAAAACCAAAAGTCCAAACAGGACTAGGAGTCCAGAGACTTCTGATTCATAGTTCTTATAGTTCCTCGATTCATGGGGAGCTTGTGGTTGTTTTACTTCTTCCATCCAGTGGTGGCGCTGTTTTTCTACGTGCAAGAACATCAGTCAAACGGTTTAAAACTAGTACTATAACTGTGTTTTAATAGCGCCTCGCCTCAGGATTAATGCTTTGATGAGGATTGTTATTAGCGATAAGATTAGAATTCACGTTAAGGTGAATTTAAGGTAAGGAGTTAAAATTAGGAGTTAGGGTTGTGATTAGGGTTAGGAATTAAAATTAGGAGTTAGGGTTGTGATTAGGGTTAGGAATTAAAATTAGGAGTTAGGGTTGTGATTAGGGTTAGGAGCTAAAATTAGGAGTTAGGGTTGTGATTAGGGTTAGGAGCTAAAATTAGGAGTTAGGGTTATGATTAGGGTTAGGAATTAAAATTAGGAGTTAGGGTTGTGATTAGGGTTAGGAATTAAAATTAGGAGTTAGGGTTATGATTAGGGTTAGGAATTAAAATTAGGAGTTAGGGTTATGATTAGGGTTAGGAATTAAAATTAGGAGTTAGGGTTGTGATTAGGGTTAGGAGCTAAAATTAGGAGTTAGGGTTGT